>CM053791.1:142340747-142573247 GCA_028749045.1 Cupressus sempervirens | reverse complement strand
CCCTTCAAATTTCATCCTAGTACTTACATCCAACAACATACCTCATACATGTTAAACAAAAAATTACTCTAGTTTAATCCAAATAATACCTCACACATGTCAAACAAAAAATTATTCTAGGTAAATCCAAAGACATTAAATTAATGATCAAAAACACACAAGATTGTATTAGCATCAAAATTCATAATTGGCACATGCATGTGTGTGTGTGCATACACACACACACACACACACACACACACACAAGTACCCCACTTCAAGTTAAAATTAATATGGGACTAGGGTCATGCAAGATATTTTAGAAGTTTCCAGAGGACATAATAGGGTAAAAGTTGAATATTTTAGAAGTAGATCTTTTGTTAAAGATTTATTATCTATAGCTACTTAATTTCTTGAAATATTGTCATTGTGACACTTAATATCAATTTGAGAACTTTTATTTATCATTTTCTCACTCATTATTTAAAAAAAAATGAAACCATAATATTCATTCTAAGCCTATTCTTAATGAAGAATTTGAGATGTAGGGTTCCTATAAGAATTATAATCTATGAATTTATGATTTTCTAAGGAATAATATTACCTATATGACCTCTTGATTTAGTTTGGTTTTTCTTTTTTCTTTATAAAAATACAAGGAATGGTGATTCCCTTACTTCCAAGTTTAAAAATCCTTGGTTTGAGAGAGAATTGATAGTAAATAGTTTTCATTTATCATTATCCTCACAAACTTATTGTTGATTATATGATTTTTTAGAATTCAATCATGTGCATTGTAAGGAGGAGTTTGAGAAACTACTAGAATTTTATAGATAAACTTGTAGAAAATGGTGAGGAAGTTAAAGGGTTCTACAATGAGTATGATTGTTAGAACATACGTCTTCATTACCCTAAATTTATATTATATACCATAAGTTACTTTACATTACGGGGTGGATATGTTACAGTTTGTGATTATTATCCCTTTCTTAAAACCATGTTAGGTAGGGAAACATTTAAATTCCCTTCTTTTATTTTAATTTACATGAAAAAATATAGAAAGAAAGTCTCTCCTCCACTTCCCTAAGGAAAAATAATATAACTACATAACCATGCACTCACCCTTAATCTACATAGAAACCTTCTACATTGTAAGTATAAAATTTAACCCATTCCCTTCCTACAAAATGCAATGTATTAAGAATGCACCTAATATGATGGATTTTAGTAATCCTTCTAGTATAAAGGAGGCTAAAGCTAATTTTTATTGCATTACTTACTCTTTGATTGATATTCTTACTACTACCCTTGAGATGTGTAAAACCCTTTTTGAATTTCTTGATTCTTCTAGAAAGAAAACCTAAATAGTGCCCTAAAATAAGGTGTAACAATTACTATAATTGAAGGTAATGAAGAATTAAAATATCTTAAGGGTAAAAAATTTCAAAAATATAAAGTGGTTTCATATTTAAGGGGTTGAAGATCTACCAATCAGCTAAGGTCACTTAGGTCCCACAAAATAAAGGAAAACATAGTATTTTTTATCGTGATGAAGATGGAACATCCTAGGAGAGATATGAACTTGTATTTGAAGAGGGTAAAAAAGAGTTGGAAAGTGAATAAGATGTAGGTGAAGAGAAGGATAAAGTAAAATTCAAAAAATAAAACATCAAGTTACACAAAACCAAAGGTTGCCATAAAAATGGGAATGCTAAAATGTCGATATAGACATTTCCTAGGAAGAATGGGTGCAATAAAAAATATTCAAGACAATGAAGTCAAGGAAGGTTATACCAAGGTAGATATCATTTAGATATATGTGAGAATGAATATGTTATTAAGAACATAAGTTTGATATTTTTGATAAATGGTCACTGATTGGGAAAGTACCATAACCATTTTATAATTCTTCAACAATTATTAAGTTGACTTGTCAACAATTTCCCAAGGTTGACTCATCAAGTGTAGTTTAGGCTAACTTGTTAAGAAAAAAAATCTATCTCTAACTTTGTAGGAGGAAAAAGCTTGTATAAAATGGCTATTAGGTATTTCATATGTATGATGATATAGTACCTTCTTATGGCCTACTACTGAGTTGTAAGGGATTATAGATTATAATCAAGTTGCAATCATTGGATAATAATAATATTGGACTCATTGTTGGTGGATGTAGCCTAGGGATTAGGTGAACCATGTTAAATATTTATGTCTTGAATTCTTTGTTAGAATATATAGTCCACCAATATAACTTAGAGGTCGGGAGTGAATTAGTTATCCAACTATTATCAAAATTATCAACTTTAATCAAATTTAACCATGCTAGTAATATAATTAGAAACCAAAACAAGATACTCATAAACAATAACGCTAGATATGTTATCTATGGAAACCCTGGATCAAAGGGAAAACCTTGGTGGTGGTGATACACACAAGATGATGTACTAATATAATATTCCTTGTTAGAGGATGGACCATGTTAGGAGTCTATAACAACATTCAATACATATTAGTCCCTGTTAGGAGACTATGAATCCCTATTAGGAGATTCCAACCCTATTAGGAGTTGTAGAAGGTAGATGGACCCACTATCCAAATAGCTTCAAGGGCAAGACCAATGAACCCACTATCTAAATGGTCTCTATATTATTCCTTATGGAAGAATACAATTTAATTGCACTTCCTTTCTCTTTCTTTGTCTTGTCAACTGAACCTCTACTCCTTCTGATCTTGTAACTAGATCACAAATCTCCCATCCATTAATCCCTTGGATCACTTACTCACATTCATCAAACACTCTACTCCTTTTAACACTTCACATATAATATATATTTCAATTAGATATTCAAACAAGGAAAAAATCTTTCCTTTATATAATATCTTCAAAATAATTCCTTGAGTCACCCTTAAGACTTTACCAATTAATTATAATAAGATAATTAACTAATTCAGAATTACAATAGCACTATCTGTATATGAGAAATGTTAATATGCTAATAGAAACCAAATTTAAAAAAAGCTTCTACAAACTAAACAAAATTCATAAACTTCAAGATAGACTAAGATGACCTCTCAATTGAGAATATGAGCCATTAATGGGCTCTCTCAATGAGAATCTCTCTTGTTGAATGGCTTTGTCTAAATAGATAGGATGTATGCTCAAGCTTATGCTTCAAAAAGGGCTTCAAATGGAGTTGGAATTTGGGTGTGAGTGTATGGTTTTGATGTAAAATGGCTTCTTAAAATGGCATTATGACTTTACTTCATGGATTGTGTTGTTTTGCCAAGGGTAAGGATCCAATTTATAGGCAAGAGGCTTGAGGGATTGAGGGCTAAGATGCAAGGATGAGAAAAAGCTCATGGAGGGCTCAGATTGCATGAGAGGAGAGCACATCGATTGTGCTTCCTTACAGCCAATCAGGGAGTGACACATGTCACAGGGTGAGAGGATGGAGGAAAGGGGAAGGATGAGTCAACAAAGGAGGCTCAAGGGATAAAATCTTCATAAAGACCCTCATAATGGCTTGTAAGAGCAATGAAAGGGCTTGGAAGAGTCATTTATGGCCTAGTAGGCTTCATAAAGTTTTATGGTTGGGATATTTTGAGGGAGATGAGAGGAATTTTGACTTGGGCTTGATTAGGAAGGTTTTAAGTTTGCTTAGGATTGTGAAAATGATTAGAGGATGGATTAGGATGGTTTAGGATTAGCTTAAGGATAGGCAAGTGGATGGCATTTAATGAGGGTGGGTGAAGGAGGAGATATTTGTTAACTTTGGCTTGGGTTAGTAAGTCTTAACCCATTTTTAGGGAATGTGAGAAGGTTAGGAGGGGATTAGGATTAGGTTTAAAGACATCTTCTAGAAGAGTCTAGACTTTGGATGAGGATAAAGACTTTCTAGAATAGTCTAGAACTTCCTAGGATGAGGATGAAGACTTTCTAGAAGAGTCTACAACTTCAAAGGATGAGGATAAATTAGATTTTAGGAAATAAATAAAGTTTTATTTATTTCAAGGGTTTGGGTTGAGGAGATATTTATTAAAACTTTTTTAATAAACATGAGGATTAATATTTAATCTTAATTAAATATTTTGAGTTGGGATTAGGGGTAATAAATGATGGGATTAGCCTTTAATCAAAATTAAAGAAGGATTAGAAGATTTTGGAAGAGGTTAGTGGTCTTAAGGAAATTGGCCAAGTTTTGGGCAAAAAATAAATAAATTATTTATTTTGGAATTTTTGGTCAATTGATTAATTAAATAATTAATAAATAAGGAAATAATGTCTAAATAAGCTTTAAACATTTTTGGGAAGGATTCCTTAATTAAATATTTTTAATTAAGATAAAGGGATTTAATGGCATAAAAATTAATTTATTAATTAATAAATGATGATGTCATCAAAGACTTTTTCAGAAAATAAAAGTACTTTATTTTCTAAAGGATTTTTAGGTGTCTACATTTTGCCCCTCTTTGATGTGATGCCACAAGTGGCATGGCATCAAAGATAAGAAAATAAGATGCCCAAGGCTAGAGTAGAAGAGGAGAGAATGGATTGCGAGATGCCCCCTCAAGAAGGTGGCAGGGAGAGAAAGTGAGGCTCGATGGCTTCTTGAAAAGTACAAGAATTCAAGATAAGCAAGGAGACTCATATTGGCTTAAGAGAAGAGGTTTAGTTAGCTCAAACTCTCACTACAGGAGAATGATAAAGGGAGAATCAGAGGCACAAGAGGAAGCAAGCTTAAGATCTCAGGGATTATAGAGGATGAAGGAGCGGAGTGCTATAAAAAGGAATCTAGGATAGGGAGATGGATGATGGGATGATAAAGCTGATGCAATAGGATTTCAAAGAGTCAGATTGGCGGAAGATGGGTTTTGGAGATCCCTAGGACTAGGATTGTGGAGCTTGAAAGATGAGGCTTGGTGGATTGATTGGATTGGTGGATCCCAAAGACTAGGATTGTGGATCCCTAAAGCTAAAAGTGGAGATTGATTCAAAGAGATACTAATGCATAAGCTGGGGTAGGAGAGACAGATGCTGGATATGGATGGGGGATAATGGAGATGAAGGGAAACCATTGAAACCTTTTTTTGAGCAGGGGGATACTTCAAAGAGAAGTACCACCATTTAGTTGAGCACTAGATTTGCTATAGGATTGTTGGTTAATTGCCAAGGTTACCAAGAACATCAAGGCTGTGTCACCAACCGTCCAGAGGACTGACAGACTGACTCAAAAAAAACATGCAAGGATTGCCCCAACATCACACATGAATCCCAGAGGAAGTAGTGTGGAACCGACACTGGGTAACCCACAAGGAAAAAAAAAACAAAAAAACAAAAAAAAAAACAAAAGACCTGATCAAGACCTTACACTCAGATTGCCCCATTTGCAGTATACCATGATATGGAAGATCGTGGCAACCTTGAGGAGGGAACAAGGAGATTGCTTGGAAAAGATACTTCAAGACCCAAAAGGGAAGATTACAAATCAAAAGAAAGTGAAAATCCAAAAGAGAACTATTTGCCAATGAGATGGGTAGGACGAGGTACTAATGGACCAAGATCAGACATGAGGAAAGCTATATCCTACAAGGATCTATCAAAGAGCACCTAAGCTAATGGATCTGGATGAGTTATGCGTCTGGCAAGCTGAACTAAGAAGGATAACACTTTGGTGATAGGAGATCTAGCTAAAGGATGCATTGGAATAGGTAACCAAAATTTGTGCGATGTGTGCAAGATGCTGATCAAGGATGAAATAACACAAAAGCTAGATAGATACAATGGTACTAAACTAAAGAGGATGTACAAGTTGACAGACCAAGATATGTTACAAATGTATAAGGTTGTTCATGTTTGGGTTTTGTGAGATGGAAATGTTACTGAAGGGTGGGATGTCTGCAATAGTTGATAGGCGGATACGTAGATGGTTTGCGAAAAGCTTAAGTGAAAATGGGGTTCTTTGTGTGCATGTGATAGGATACCAACTAGGATACAAGCTTTGGTATATAATACAAGTTGGAATATGGTACAAGCTTTGGACAAGATTTGGATATACAAGCTATGATACAAAGGATGATACAAGATTTACAAGCTAGGGTACAAGATTTGCAAGCTAAGGTAAAAGATTTACAAGCAGTATAGGAGGTATCTACAAGCTCCATTAGATTTTGGATATTTGGTTAGAACACCAAGGGAACAAGTAGGTGTTTTACGAGATGGTGGGAAGATGGATGAGGGATAGGGTAGTGATAGATAATGGATTAGTCTTAGTACACAAGGCACCTGAATTACCAAGTTTTCACCAAGGTACCTATCCAAGGTGCTTGAATTGCCAAGTTTTCACCATTGGATGCTTATTTCTCTTTACTATTATTATTATTATTATTATTATTTCTTTTTTTTGGATTTTTCAAAAGCTGGGTATACCAAGGATCTTCAAGCATAAAACTTCTTGAGATGGATGATGTTAGTAGGATCATTCAAGATTTCTCCTTCCGGTGTAGATAGTTGATAGGCTCCAGAGCCAAAGGAGGTAGTGACAACATAAGGACCAAGCTAGGTAGGTTCAAACTTGCTTTTCTTTTCTCAATCAGCTTGGACTTTCATATTTTCTTTGAGGACCATGTCGCCTGGCTGCAAGTGTTGTGGAAGCACCTTCTTGTTGAAATTCCTTTTGAGACGAGTTTGATAGACTGTGAGATGATCATAGGCTTGTTGTCACTTCTCGTCTAAGAGATCTAGCTGGGTGAGTTGAGCTACTCTATATTCTTCATCTGATATTTTCCCTTGCAAAGATATGCACAAGGAGGGAAATTCAACCTCTATGGGTAGTACTGCTTCGACACCATAGACTAGGGAGTATGGAGTTGTTCCTGTGGATGTATGGAAGGAGGTTTGATAGGCCCATAGGGCTGGATTTATTTTTAGGTGCTAATCGTAGTAGGAATCCTTGACAACTTTCTTTAGGATTTTGAGGAGGGTTTTGTTAGTTACCTCTGCCTGGCCGTTACCTTGTGGGAAATATGGGCTAGAAAAGCGGTGATGGATGCAGAGGGAAATGCATAATTCTTCCATGTTGAGATCTTCAAAGTTACCTTCGTGATCGGTAAAGATGGTGGATGGGATACCAAAGTAGCAAACAATGTGGTACAAGATGAACTTGGAGACTTGAACTCCTGTAGTTGAGAGTAGTGGGACTGCTTCCACCCACTTAGTGAAATAGTCTATAGCTGTTATTATCCATTTATGTCCATCAGATGAGAGAGGTGTGATAGTTCCAACTAGATCAAGGCCACAACAAGTGAAAGGCCAAGGTGGTGCAATAGGCTATAGATCCTGTGCTAGAGCGTGCACAAGATTTGTGTGTTGTTGACATGGGAGACACTTTCTGACAAAGTCATAGGAGTCTTCTTCAATGGTAGGCCAATAGTAGCCTGCTCTAAGGATTTTTCGCACTAGGACAATACCACTCATGTAGGCACCACAAAGTCTAGAGTGTGCTTCTTTTAATGCCATCACAACCTCATTTTCATCTAAACATCAAGAGAGAGTATTGTGATAACCTCGATGATATAGGGCATTGGCTATGATAACATAGCAGGATGATTTTTGGATAAGGTTTTGGCGTTGGGTACATGTGAGGTGAGGGGAGATGATACCATCATTAAGGTAAGTATGAATCTCATGGTACCAAGGGAATTGGGGACCAACCAAGATACAAACATGGTTTGAATCATCATTCACATAGGTAGGTGTGAGGAGCTGCTTGACTAAAAACTCATACTACGTAGCCACTTGGGGAATTTCCAAGAGCAAGCCGATAGTAGCCATAGCTTCTGCTGCTTTGATTTGAGGCACTTGCATAAATTGAAGCTTTGTAAAATGTTGGTTTAGCTGATCAACTAGCTCTTTGTAGGGTAATAGCTTTTCATCTTTGGTTTGATATTCATTTAGGGCTTGCTTGATGATGAGCTCAGAATCGCCAAAGATTCGTAACTCAGTGATGTTTCATTCTGCAACTATCTTTAATCCTTCTATGAGAGCCTCATATTCAGCTATATTGTTGGTGCTAGGGAATTGTATCTTGAAGGCTTTTGGAATGTAATCTCCTTGAGGTGTGACCAACAATATTCCTGCCCCTAATCCATGAGATGTGTATGAGCCATCAAAATAAAGTCTCCATGGGGGCTATTCTTCAATTAGATAGATATGCTCATTTGGAAATTTTGTGATCAAAGGATATGCATCTATTAGAGGTGCATCAGCTAGGTGATCTACTATAGCTTTCCTTTTGATTGCCTTTTTGTCCACATACTGGATGTCAAATTCGCTAAGGAGCATAACCCATTTGGCCAAATGGCCTATAAGTGCTATTCTAGAGAGCATATACTTGAGAGGGCCGATCTTGGAGACTAGTTGGATGGTATGATTGAGCATGTAGTGGTGAAGCTTTTGAGTTGAGAAAAAAATGCCAAACAAGCTTTTTCCATAGGAGTATAATTGAGTTCATAACCAACTAGGGTTCTACTGATGTAGTAGATGGCTCTTTCTCTGTCGTAGTCATTCAGTTGTGCTAGAAGTGCCCCTAGAGCATTAGGTGTTCCTAATATGTACAAGATCAAGGGACGACCAGGAACTGGTGGAACCAAGATAGGGGGATTGATGAGATACTGCTTGAGATCATTGAAGCTGCATTGACATAAAGGATCACACTTGAAGTTTTCATCCTTCTTCAGTAAGTGTACAAATGGCGTACACTTATCTACAAGCTAGGAGATGAAGCGCCAAATAGATTGGAGCTTTCCCTTAAGAGAGAAAAGCTGTCACAGTGTCTGGGGAGGAGGCATGTCTAAGATAGCCTTGACCTTCTTGGGGTCGATTTCTATACCTCATTTGGAAATGATAAAGCCTATAAGCTTGCCAGATGTGACCCCAAAGACACACTTCTTGGGATTCAACATGAGATGATATTTGGCTAACCTATCAAAGACTTTCTCCAGGTCAGCAAGATGATCCATGAAGGTGTAAGATTTAACCAAGATATCATCCACATAATCCTCCAAAATGCTATGGATAAGATCATGGAAAATGGCTGTCATAGCTCTTTGATAGGTAGCCCCTACATTCTTTAGCCCAAAAGGCATCATGTTGTAACAAAAGGTTCCCCAAGGGGTAGTGAATGTTGTCTTATGCTGATCCTCTTCTACAATCTTGATTTGATTATACCCAAAATATCCATCCATGAGGGAAAAAATTTCATGTCCATTTGTAAGATCTACAATCATATCTATGTTGGGTAAGGGAAAATCATCTTTTGGACATCCTTAGTAGCTAACATTCTTTCTAATTCAGATTTGACCAGTAAAGCCATTTTGGGGTGCATTTTTCTAAGCTTTTGTCTGACGGGCTTGATTTTTGGATTGATTGCAAGATGATGAACTACAAGCTTTGGATCCAGCCCTAGCATATCCTTATATGACCATGCAAATTGGCCAATGTTCTCTCTTAAGACCTCAAAGAGGAGATCATCTTAGTCTTGTGATAGGGATGCAGCAATGTGAAAAAGTTTGGGGATCTCTGAAGAACCAATGTTGACTTCTCTAGTATCCTCAATTAGAATAGAAGATATCTCTAGTCAATTATCTTGAGGAGGCAATGCTAAATCCTCATGTTTTGCTTGTGACTCTAGATTTTCTTTCTAAGGGGTTCTCTTCGCTACCTTAACTAGTCTCGATTTCACCTTAGTTCTAGCTTTGGGTGTATCAAAACTAGGTTGGGGATTTTCTCCAAAATACGCCTTGGGATCTAGCTTATAGATATAGGCAGAATCTGGCTTTGTTTGCTTGTGAGGAGTTTCGGCTCCCATGAATCTTAGAAGTGCTTCCTCTAATGTGAACTCATCAATATGTATGACACTTGGTTGGTCCCAATCTATGAGTTGTGGATGGGCGAGTGGTAGGTCAATGAAATGGATGGATAGTTCTTGGAGAATAGAGACTACCAAGGAGATTTGGTCTAGGATATTGTCGTAGGCTCTCTTTTAAACTTCCTCAGGAATGTCTTCAATTTTGACAAGGTCATGGTGAATGTTTGAAAAAGCATGACCATTCTCATTGGTGCCCCCAATTGTGGGTATGTCAAAGCAAGGACCTAACTTCGATTCCCACTTGTGTGCGTCGATGGGGCACTGCATGCCTCTTTCTTCTAGTCCTAGACCACCACCTTGATAGTTCCATTTATCAGTGATGAGCTTATGTTCTTGGGGATACTTTTGGATGAAGTGATCAAGATGTGCTTGATTTCTCAGAGGTGCATCCTTATGTGACCAATTGTTGATATCTGGAGTGAGCTCCTCATGAAGAGGGATTTTTGAGGATACAAAGGTTGTTGGGCCAAACTATTTGTATCAAGGAGGTGAAATCTCCTTAGCTTTGTAATATGTTGGTCGTCCATGGGCGTGTGGATCAAGTGGGAGTGCCCCGACAGCAAATGCACCTGACAAACTATACTCTCCACAGCCTTTATTATTGATCTTCATGGTAGATAGGGTGGAGGCGAGGATGGTTTATAGGTCATTACAAGTGTGGGATGAGCTGGTGATGGCTATGCTGATATCAATTCTAGGGTAATGGTTTACATATGAAGTTTCAACCGCATTGTAGTAAGAAAAGGGTTCTGGATCGGCATGGATGGTTACCTTAGTGCCTTGATGCAAAAATTTGATGCACTGATGGTAAGTGGATGGAACAGCTTCCATGTCATGAATCCATGGGTGACCAAGGAGGATGTTAAATGGTAGGTTTAGATCAATAACATGGCAGAGTGTCTCTTGGATGACTAGCCCAACCTTGATTGGCAACAAAATAGTTCCTTCTGTGGTTCTTTCCAAGTTGTCATAAGCTTTGATGGTGATAACCTCACTGATGATATCTGCCTCAGTATACCTAGCTTGTTTTATGAATTTTAGGGTGCAAATATTCAAGGCTGGTCCATTATCTATCATTACTCTTTTTACGGAAAAATTGGATACCATAATGGCTATATGAAGCGGAAGGGTGTGATCTGGCTTGACCATGAGTATGTTAGTGGGTTTGAAAGATAGGGCACATGAGGAGGATAGGTGTCCAATGAGATTATGAAAATTAGTAGTGTTGATATCTGAAAGGACACATGATTCTATGAGAGCATTGTCAAGGATGTTTTTGTACATAGGACTAGTGCAGAGAAGGTCTAAAATGGAGATTTGGGCTGGCATGTTCCCAAGGTGTTCCAAGATATTGTACTAGCTTTTTGATGGAGCTGGTGGTGCTGGTGAAACAGGTGGGCCTATGATGTTAAATCATGCTCTTCGAGTGGTGACTGCACACTCATTGTTTGGTCCTTGGATATTGATAACATTGACAGAAGGCTCTTTCTCGAATATAAAACCTATGAGGCTACCATAGTCTATATAGGATGAAGGGTGGTCATTGTTCTTCCCATGCTGTTGGTTTGGCTGGCGGTTGTTGGTGTTGTTGTTGTTGGCTTAGATAGGTGCTTTTCCAAGATTTTGGTTGTTGTGAGGAGGAAAAGCATTTTGATAGATCTGTAGGCCTACATTGGGAGAGGTTTGGGAACCAACAGTGATTTCTTTCCGATCAATGAGGTCCTGCACATAATCTTTCAGTTTCATGCATCTGAGGGTAGTGTGACCTTTTACCCTATGAAATTTGCAGTACTCATTATCTTTGTACCATGCAGCTTTGGATTGGCTTGGGTCAATTTTTTGGGTAGGAGGAAATTTGATGAGGTTTTCCTTAGTCAATTTCTCAAAATTGACATCCAATAGCTCACCAAGGGGTGTATAGTTTCTAGGTGAAGGTTGGAATCTGGGCTTTTGCCCTGCAGCTACATTGATGGCATTAGCTTGATTGTTAGACCTTTCAAAGTTGGGTCCTGGATTGTGGCTTTGATAGCTTTGGTGATTTTTCTATTGGTAGTTGATAGCTTGTTGATTGTTTGGTTGATAAGGTGGGTTGGATTGATTTTGGGAAGGACAAACAATATTCACATGTCTCATATCAGTAACCCCATTTGTTGCAATGTGCTTGTTTTTGTTCCAATACCTAGACTTGTCATTTGAATGTGTTTGATTTTGGTTGGCTTCTTTGTAAATCTTGACCACACCATATTTAATGAGTCCTTGCTCAAGGATCATTCCTTTCTCTTTGATATCTTTGTAGGTCTGTAAATAGTTCATGGTCTGTGGTGAACCAAGCTGGGATGGACATTATCAATAAACATTTTCACCAAATGGCACTCTGGCAAGGTGCAAGAAATGTGGGTGGTAAGGGTTTGCCATCTTTGCAAATATTCAAGAAGGCTTTCTCCGCCTTTTTGTTTAGTGTGGACAAGATCCACTACTGATAGCTCTGTTTCAACAAGATGGGCATATTGAGCTACAAATGCCTCAGAAAATTCAGCAAAATTTTTAATTGTGCCATATGGTATTCTATAAAACCATTCAAGAGCTAGTCCGGCCAAGCTTTTGGGAAAGAGATGCAAGAGGAAGACGTCATCATATGCCACTTCTTGGCAATGCATGTAAAATTCTTTGATATGTGTGATAGGGTCTCCTTTTCCTCTAAATTTGTCAAACTTGGGTGTCTCAAAATGCTTGGGGAATGGAGTCATAGTAATGGCTCTGTCAAATGGGTGAGGACACACATTCTCAAATTTGAAGGTTTTTGGATCATTTCCTTCTTGGATGTTCTTCAAAGCTATCTTCATGGCTTCCCAATTTGAATTAATGGGTGATGGCTAGGGTGCCCCCAATGTAGGAGTGCCCTGAGGTAGGTATGTGCTAGATGGGGCAATGGAATATGGATGGCTTTGAGGTATGGGCTAGTAGGGATTGTACATGGCTTGGGCAACTGAATGGTGGATGATGGGTTGTTGTGTTGGAGGTGGCACATATTGTTGCATGTGTTGTGAGACTTTTTGTTGATATTGGATTTGAGGTTGGGATTGAGGAACATAAGCTGGTTGTGGGATAAATGGATTGCTTTGTGGAGGTAAGGTATAAGATGGTTGTGAAGCTTGGGGAAAGGATCGGGGAGCTTGTGGAACTTGACTTTGGATTTGAGGAGTTTGACCAATATATGTGGGTTGTTCCCCCATTTGGGAAGGTATCTGCATGGCAAAAGAGGCCAAGTAATTAGTAGTTGGTGGTGGTGGATTTCCTCCTAGAAGTAGCATAGAAAAATAGTTGGTAATAGGAGGTAATGAATTAGTTGGTGGTGGAGGTGGTGGGAATTGAAAGCTTGGAAATGGAACTGATGGGGTTTGATAGCCTTGTGGCTTGATTTGAAAGCTTGGTAGAGGGGTGGCAGGAGCTTTGGTCAATTGAGAGCTTGGTAGAACATTGGTAGTAGCTTGTGGGGTTTGATAGCTTTGTGGAGTGAGGGTAGTAGCTTGTGGATTTGTGGCTGATGGCACTGAGCTCCAAGGACCTAGTGGAAATGATGGAATTGTGTTCTGAGCTAAGTTTAACAAGTTGGGGGTGATGAAGGGTTGATTACTTGGCCCCATGGGTGGCATCTCAGTTGTATATTGCTGAGGTTGGCCAAAGATGCTAGCACAGATTTGGGAGATGGGTGGATTTGGAAGGCTGGGTTGGAGAGCAGTAGTAGAAATAGTGAAGGGAGGGAATGATGAGATGTTTTGGGTGAAGGGGGTTTGGGATGGAGTGGTATGAACCAATGGTGGAGTGGTGGTGGCTAGATTGGTTTGCAGAAGGGAGATTTCAACTTGAGTGGAGGTTGGTATGCTTGGGTTTGTTGGATCATATGGGGTGGGTTGAGGCTCTTCTTTTGGCACATATTGAGGATAATTTGAATCATAAGAGCCTATGGGTGGTGAGAGTTGTCCAAACAATGGATGAGATGGATTTGATAAGGGAGGAGGTCTTCCAAAGTCAAAGGCTCCTATGTTGTCCCTTCGAAAGTTAGCCATGCTTGTTTCTTTGTTCTTGTCTATAATGGCATTCACCAATACTTCATTTCCTGGTTGGTTCATGAAAGCTTCAATGTCAGTAGGTGATGGTATAGTGTTCTCTGGGCTGAAGGATGGTTGGGTGCTCAAGGGGAGCGAAGTTGTTTGATCCAAATCATAGGGCTCCATTGTTTCCTTCTTCTTCTTGGCTAAATGAGTGATGGGTGGCATGAAAATGCAAAATATTCCTAGGGATGAGATACAAAAATGCTAATGGATGCAAAGGGGGAAGGCTTTTCTATGCAAATTATTTCCTAGGTTGAGGCAAAGCTATATGAAAAAATCTAAGGAGGATTAGGTTGGGGATTCTAACTTCAAAGATATGTTGCCAAAGCATGAAAGGTTTGCTTTCCTATGTGCAAGCTTGGTGGTGATTGTGTCAACTTAAGGATAGACTGATGATCTTTTAGGAAGAACACGAGATTGACCACTTGTGGATCCCAACCTTTAGCTCAAGGTGATAAGGGATAACAAGCGACAAAGCTAGATTACCCTAGACAAAGCTTTTTCAAAGGGATAACCTTGGTGAGATTGGTGGATTTGGAAGATGTTAGGAATAGAAAACTTTTGGCAAAGTGACAACAATTTTGAAGGCTTGGATGTGAAGATTTTGGATTGCTGGCTAGATGGTTTGGTTCTAAATGAGATGGATGAGCTAAAATGCTTAAGGGGAGGACTAAAGGTGGTTGGCTTACCTAAAAGGATGGCTCTAAAGTGAAGCTTATGCAAGAAGATGTGGAGAAACATGGGGGTCTAATCATAGAAATCATGCCTAGTTGGTAATGCATAAGCAGGGTTAACTCCTGGATGTTGGTTAAGTTGGATAGTGCGATCTAACCAGGCATCTTGAAGGGCTTCATCGGTAGCTTTTTCCTCTACTTTGTGGAGTTTGGAAATTCGAGGTCTTGGTGTTATTTCCTTTCTCTAGGCTAAAAGTTCTTGGTATGCCTGAGATGGCTTGAGTTTGACTTTGTGAAACTTCTGTTTGGGTTTGGGTTGTTCTGACATAAATTCTTGAATGTGCTTGGCTTAGAGAGATTTTGGTTGTTTTGCTTCAACTCGTTCAACTTCTGGAATAGATAGTGACTACGCTAAGTGTGCCCTAAGCTAAGATTGACCAAGTTTGGCAAACATTCATTCAACAAGTAAAAAATCAAGCAATAGATAGGAACAACTAGATAGAAGTTTGTGATTCTCAGAATGTGATACTTGCACCACAAAATTTGTATGTTCTACAAATGTTTCAATCAGTCACTTCAAACACATTAACATCTTAGATGGTTGCCTACAAGGCTGATAGTTTGTTTAGCTAGGGAGTCCTCGATATACCCAAGGCACGTGAGGCCCGAATCCATAGATGAAACCAAAATATTGTCACACAGCCGAGAGGAGCGGTAACCCACTTCTCCTCTTTCACTTCTCAAGGGTATAAAGTTCCTTGAGGCTTAGCTCGAGTGAGAAAATCTTGATTCCAAGAGAAGTGTCTTTGGATTCACCTCCCAATCTTTATACTTCACCAGAACGCTAGAGTTTAGGTCATCCCAAGGGGTGATGAAATCCCCAAGAAGGCCTCCTAAAACTTAAACAAGATTTTGGATCCTAACCTTATGCACCCAAGATGGCCTCAAAAGATGACAAGGGGAGAGAAGACTTGGATGATCTTGGGCTAAAAGATAGAATTCTTTTCCAACTAACGTTTAAGTTTTCTAATCTAGACCTTGCAAACACACATGTTTAGGATGCAATGTTCAATTCCAACTGGAAGAGTTAACAAATGTAAAATCAATCAAAGAATGAATACACCAAGAAGATTTAGGGTCAACAAAAGTAAAATCACATACTCGGAGGACCTCCACATCAAGTATCGATTAATTTTTCTTTAAGGCATTCAAGATTGAGTGTGAGTTTATTTTAAGCCCAAAACAAAGATGTGTGAAACTCAATTTCAAGCACGCGCCCGGAGGCCCTCCACTTCAAGATTTGTTCAATTTTTTTTTTGCCCAAATGAAGTGTTAGCGAGACTAATGTGCATTTAAGAAATTTTCTAACTTAGAAAAACCAATTAAAGCTTAAGTGAGTGGAATTTTATTTTTGTGGAGCACTTAACACTTTCTTAGGTAGACCCATCCTCATATATGGCATTGATATTGCAACCAATGGTTAGAATGATGGGTGATTAAAGAGGGTGAGTACACGATGGGGACACAACCCAAGAACAGAATGGACACAACAGAAAAAAGAAATTGTATTAACTGAAAAATAAGCTAGTACATTTAGTACAGAGAAAATAAACTTCAAAACATGCCCTAAGTGCTTACAATAGCATAAATCTAGAGATAATTTCTCCTTTCAGTACCCCCTCTCAAACTCCAGTCCAAACTGCCTTTTACAATGCCAGAAATCTCCTTAAATAGACCTCGGAGGGTTAAGAACTAGGAGTACATTCTAGAAAGTGCTAGTAGGCATCCACCGACCAAATAGAAGGTTCTAGAAGTTGCATTAGAAATCAGCACAAATCTAGATGAATCTAGAAATGGTAACCAAACTTTAGAGAGGCATAACTTTTGAACTGTAGCTCCGATTGACGAACCGTTTACATTTATGAAAAGCTCTTGAAGCGCTCTATAGCTCTATGGACAAGCTTTGCTTGTCCCCCATTTTTTGGCCCTTTTCAAGGTCATTTAATGCCCCTAACCTGACTTTGAAGCATTCTTAGGAGGTCTCCAAAACCTGAAAAACTGCAATAACTTTCAAACCGTGGGGCCTTTTTGACCTGATTCTTTTTCTTGAATGTTCTAAATCACAATTACATTCATCTGGTGAGTTCACCAAAATGATGACCCAATTACATGCTCCTATTTTTTTGAGATTTTCTAGCACACTGATAGTGGAACTGTGAGAGTTGGAACCTTTATTTGACCCAAATGGGTATCCAAAAATGAAAACACATGAAACAGAAACTAAGTCTAAGTACATTTTTTTGGGTGACACAGGATTGCCCTTATACCTCTGGATGCTCCTGCATTAGTCCAACAACAAATTCACTCAAAGTGTCTTTATTTGTTTTTATAACTTAGAAAGTTTCTAAAATGTAGATTCTTTTTATGCCCCAAAAGATGAAGTGTGAGATATTGTAATGATTAATTGACCTTTTGCATTCAAGATTGGATTTGTTGTTTTAATCATGCATTCATAAAAAAAAAAAACTTGATTTTAATCCATGGCACTCAAGAGTGATTTTAACAACATGCATTCAAAGACAAGTGATTAAACATTCAAGTTTTTTTTTCCTTTGAGCATTCAAGATTGAGATTTTGTGTGTTGTTTTAAGAACTTTGAAGTGCTTTTTTTTAAAATTAGATCATTCAAGATTGTTTTGGACTCAAAAGTGAAAATGACTCTTTGTACTTTGTTTTTCATTCAAGATTTTGTGTTCTAGTTTGCATGTTTTAAGCCCAAAAATGATATTCCTAGATTGTTTTGATGCATGAAAAACCTAAAAAACATTCAAAATTTTGCAACAAGACATTTGTTTGGAACAAATAACAAAGCTTTTAGGACAATTTTGGCAACCATTTAGGACTCTTAGTTTTCAAGAGATTTTAAAAAGAACTTTAAAATATTTGCAAATGAGGTTCATTTTATCCTTGATTGATGCTTTGAGTTTGATTTATATTTTAGTGTGCACTTAGTGTTGATTTTGAACCCTTTGAAATGGAAACTTGAAGTTCTTTTTAAATTTCTAAAAATGAAGTGTTCCTAACTTTGCATGAATGCATCTAAAACCTTGATGTTGCAAGGATGCAAATGATTGGATTGGTTTAGTTTCACTTGTTAAAAGATTTTTATTTTTATTTTGCAAATTTTTAATTTTTTTTAATGGATTTAAGTATGATTTGGGGGTTCATTTTAAGCACTAAAAAGAAGTGTGTATGATTTTTCTTCCTTCAAGAAAAAATGGCCAAGATCTCCCACAAGAAGAAGAAGAAGAAGTAGATGGAATAAGAAGAATATAGACAAGAAGAGGAAGAAGAATTATAAGTGCTTTGTCCACCTATAAGCTTGAAAAATTTGCAAACACTATGAGATAGACTATGAGTTCCTTTGTCTTCTTGATGCTCATGTGGACCTACAAAGTCAATTTATACAATCCTAACAATCACAAAAATAAGCAAAATTAGCAAAAATTAGCAAATGACATACAAAACTTGACTTAAAAAGCTAATGAAGATGACCCATGCGGGGTCCCACCGGGCGTGTCAAAATGTATATGAGCAATGTTAGTATGCTAATAGAAACCAAATTTAAATAAAGCTTCTACAAACTAAACAACATTCATAAACTTAAAGATAGACTAAGATGAGCTCTCAATTGAGAATATGAGCCATTAATGGGCTCTCTCAATGAGAAGCTCTCTTGTTGAGTGGCTTTGTCTAAATAGATAGGATGTATGCTCAAGCTTATGCTTCAAAAAGGGCTTCAAATGGAGTTGGAATTTGGGTGTGAGTTTATGGTTTTGATGTAAAATGGCTTCTTAAAATGGCATTATGACTTTACTTCATGGATTGTGTTGTTTTGCAAATGGGAAGGATCCAATTTATAGGCAAGAGGCTTGAGGGATTGAGGGCTAAGATGAAAGGATGGGGAAAAGCTCATAGAGGACTCAGATTGCATGAGAGGAGAGCACATGGATTGTGCTTCCTTACAGCCAATCAGGGGGTGACACATGTCATAGGGTGAGAGGATGGAGGAAAGGGGAAGGATGAGTCAACAAAGGACGCTCAAGGGATAAAATATTCATAAAGACCCTCATAATGGCTTGTACGAGCAATGAAAGGGCTTGGAAGAGTCATTTATGGCCTAGTGCGCTTCATAAAGATTTATGGTTGCGATATTTTGAGGGAGATGAGAGAAATTTTGACTTGGGCTTGATTAGGTTTTAAGCTTGCTTAGGATTGTGTAAATGATTAGAGGATGGATTAGGATGGTTTAGGATTAGCTTAGGGATAGGCAAGTGGATGGCATTTAATGAGGGTGGGTGAAGGAGGAGATATTTGTTAACTTTGGCTTGGGTTAGTAAGTCTTAACCCATTTTTAGGGAATGTGAGAAGGTTAGGAGGGGATTAGGATTAGGTTTAAAGACATCTTCTAGAAGAGTCTAGACTTTGGATGAGGATAAAGACTTTCTAGAATAGTCTAGAACTTCCTAGGATGAGGATGAAGACTTTCTAGAAGAGTCTACAACTTCTAAGGATGAGGATAAATTAGATTTTAGGAAATAAATAAAGTTTTATTTATTTCAAGGGTTTGGGTTGAGGAGATATTTATTAAAAAAAAATTAATAAACATGAGGATTAATATTTAATCTTAATTAAATATTTTGAGTTGGGATTAGGGGTAAGAAATGATGGGATTAGCCTTTAATCAAAATTAAAGAAGGATTAGAAGATTTTGGAAGAGGTTAGTGGTCTTAAGAAAATTGGCCAAGTTTTTGCCAAAAAATAAATAAATTATTTATTTTGGAATTTTTGGTCAATTTATTAATTAAATAATTAATAAATAAGGAAATAATGTTTAAATAAGCTTTTAACATTTTTGGGAAGGATTCCTTAATTAAATATTTTTAATTAAGATAAAGGGATTTAATGGCATAAAAATTAATTAATTAATTAATAAATGATGATGTCATCAAGGACTTTTTCAGAAAATAAAAATACTTTATTTTCTAAAGGATTTTTAGGTGTCTACACTATCAACTCATAGTCTATACAAAACATCACACATGTGATTCTAGGGCTTGTGCACTTGCTAATGTCACCATCAAACTATCCTCTCTCACTAACTGACTACACATCGCTAGATTATATCTCTGCTAGAAGATATAATAGGATCATTAGAAACTGATTTCTATGCCCTCAACTCTATCTTTATAATGCTCTTTATAAATCACTTATACTTTCCATACATCATTGACTTAGACTCTATGCATTTATCATTAGGACACTAGGTACAACATGTCCTTAAACATGCTTCACTTCTACATCAAAACTCTAATCATACAGGTATGATCTTTGTCTGCTACTCTACCAATCTTGACAAACTTACTGCTATGTTGACATCAATGACAAACACATTCATGAATGCAACATTTCAATACTCTCTAATGCTTAGGATACTTCTTTAAAGGAATACTGTCAACATTCATGGTAATAGCCTCCCCCTTTGGCATTGATGGAAACATAGATGAAAAAAATCTAAGTTCCAAGAATACCAAAATAGTACTATGTTATTGCTACTCCTATTCTCATCTTTTCAAATCATCTTAATCAAACAAATCTAAAGATCATTTGGAGCACTACTTGTTCTATATCTTCATGAATATTTCTAAATCTCCTTAAAAAATTATCTCTCCCCCATACATACTTAGGACAATCTTTGACCCCATACATGCTTGGGAGATGTTTTTCATGCACTCTTCTCCCCCATTGAAATCAATGTCAAAGACCTCATTATGTCCATTATTGCTCAAATGCTTTAACTAGCTCAAGTTTCCAAAGACACTGTTCAATACCAAATACCGAGAGTCATCAATTACTCTGCTCATCAGAGATACTCCCCCATACAGGAAGCATCATCATTTAGTCTAGTCAAATGATAGTGCTTTGTACCACTAGACTAATGCAATCTTTGCATCATCTACTCTAAAGTAAGGAGGGGCATAAGCCCAAGCATACCTCTCAAGTACTCAAATATATCTCTAGGTAAAGTATTTGTAGATATATTCATTGTACTTGTGTTATTATAGTATATGATAAGAGGTTCTAAAATTTTAGTCCTAATATCTTTTAGGATCTACTTCATCCACATCACTTGATTACAATTATGTGATGTATTGAAAACTTCTCTCCAAAATCTCTTTCATCCATCATTCAAAAACATCATTTCTCTTGATGCCTCTACTACTGATCAGTTTCTTCGTTTAGTAATTTCATTCTTCTCAGGGGTCTTGGGTGAAGAAAACTATCTCTTGATTTGATTCTCTTCACAAAACATGTTAAACTCTCTAAAGGTAAACTCTCCTCTATCAGATCTAAAAAAATTTATCTCAAAAATAGACTCATTCTAAATTCTATTCTTAAATATCTTAAACATATCAAATGCTTCAAACATAGCTTTAAGAAATTCTACCCACATCATTAAATACCTTTCTCCATTGAATCCTCTTGTCCTTGAGGGACCAAAAAATCAATGTGAACAATCTCTAGCTTCTCTAGGGTGATAAACTTCTTACTAGGAAAATATACCTTCTTTGTCTTTGTGAAGATACATTCTTTGCAAATAATATTAGTAGGCTTTTTTATCTTAGGCAGATCTCTTGCTGCAAATTTGCTACTAACCATCACAATGTTATCAAAATTATTATGACAAAGCCTCCCATGCCATAGCCAACTATTATCCACTTTAGCAACCAAATATGTTATTTTAGTAGGATTCATCTGAAATACAATACCTCGAGACCTTTTTCCTATTGCAATCAACTTACGATATTTTTTTTTGATAGTGCAAGTCTTCTCTATGAATTGCAACATATAAACTTTATCTACCATCTATAATACCCCAAAATTGGCTTATTTCCATGTTAACCAATTCTAGTCTATTCTAATCAATTCTAAAGTCCTATGTCACTAGGCAATTCTAGTTCTAATTTTTGCTACTTGACCTAAGTGTCAAATGCAAAAAACCCTAAATCTGCATTAATTAGACTATCTATTTAATTCTTAAGTATTGACTCATATTAGTCATATTAAACCTATTTGAATGAGATTTAATTTAATTCAAAGTGTTTATACTTTAACTTAATTAAAATATATCCTAAGACTAATATGCTAAGGAATTAAAATATTTAATTTAGTAATTATGCCCACTTCAATTAATTGAATGAGATTATTCAATTAAATGGAAAAGGTAGTTATGAGGTCATGTCTCACTTTATTAAATTAAATAATATCTTCAAAATCCTCTATTTAGTTCTAAAATGGAAACTCTATGTGAACTACCTATCAAAATTAGAATCAATCCAGTTAACTTGCTCTCACACTTATGAAAAGTTCAGTTAACTACTTATCACACTCAGATCTAAAATGGTTAACTTCACCTGAACAAGGAAGTTTCCATCTTAACTGAATCTTCTATCTAATCTTAACCATTCATCAAGATTGATATTGACCATTGATTCATTCCTAGATTCTATTTAAGGGGCTCTCAATCCCTCATTATAGATGTTGGATTTTGATGCTATATAATTGCTATTGAATTGAATACTCACTTTCATAGCTCTTACATGTGCTTTTTCTTAATATCTTAATATCATTTAGCTTAACAATGCATACATCTAGCTTAGTTTCTTTTATTGTTTAATAGAATAAATTTCATATCATATAGATAACTTGCAAACTCATGTTTTGCATAAATATTTCATTCTAGAAAGGTCTAGTTGCCTACATCTCATTCTGAGAGCACATAGGCAAAATCCTTCTAGTTAGAAGGCAACAGGTCACATTGTTGGACTTCTTAGATGAACCCTTCCATGTTAATTCTAGGATGAATCCTCATACAATGACCATGTTGAAATGTAGGTGAAAGATCCAAGGCCTCATTTTCACATACACATTTCTAACACCCACCATGGGGTTGAGAAAAACAATTTTTCTAGCCTCATCTGTCTTATTTTATGTCATTTTCATCATTTTTCCATACTTGCCCATATAGTTTTTCAAATTTTCACGCGAAGATTTGAGGGTTTCGCAAGTCTCTGTAAGATTTCTCACATGAAAAGGTGCCCTATTATGCAAGTTCTCACATGGCACATCATTTTCTCACATGGGATAGTGAAAAAATTTGGCTAGACCTAACAAGATTTCACACAAAATCTTGAGATAGCACAGTTAAAATGTAGTCTTTCAATATGTTGTTTATCATTTTTCACTGATGTGTTATGTCTACAAGCATCATTATTTTTGTTTTCTAGTTTTTTGTAGCCTAACAGTTGTCTACAGGATGTTTGGCAAAGACTCCTTTTAAAAAATTTTCCTAAAACATGAACTGACTATATGTTTGCAGGATGCTATCCAAGATACGATTGTCGAAGATCAATCTTAAAATCCACTAAAAAAATGTCTTTTTCTTGTTTTCTAAACATAGTCTAATTAGGGCTTGTGAACTTTGTAGTGTGCAAGATAGAAGAATAGGGGATTATGCTCTTCACCACTTGAAGGCCATGACCAAGGGTGAATAAAAAACCTAGAAGTTTTTGAAAGATGACATCTGAGGGAGGCAAGTAGCTTAGTGGTTTTCTAGTGCTGATCCTTTTCTATGATGAGATGATGGTTTCCTTTCAAGGGGATCAAACTCTTTACGAAGGAGAAGTCTAGATTGATTAAGCTAAGTTAGTAATTAATGTGTTCTATGTGTTTGGGTGAGAAACTAAGGTAGAGGAGTATGCTCTTTCCCCTTGAGGGAAATAAGAAACTTTGACCCTTATGTTTGAACTGCCAGTCTAAGTCAATCCCTTATAGGGCCTACCAGAGTGATCCAACCTCTAGGAATGACCTAAAAGAGCACACTCCTTTAGCTAGAGATTCTAACTCACTATAATAAAGAAGCTCTCCAAAGCCATATTAATTTCTTTCCCTTGATTCTTGATATCTCTTATCAAGGGGAAGCTCTATCTATTACACTAGCCGACATCGGTGCCGGTCTTGCTAAGAAAGTGTGCACACTCTTAGATGCTAGTGTGGGCTGCTAGTCTCAACTCTACTTTTGGAGCCATTGTGGGTTAATACAAATGAAAGCCAAGTAAAAAATCTTTTAGTTAGAAGCTACGTGGTTCACCTCCAAAAGGAGACATAATCTTTGTGCAAGGAGAGGGAAGAATCTCTCCTGTAGAACTCACCATAGGCATGCTATTATGAATTGGAAGCTGGTATATGCACTTGACCCTTGCCACAAGGGTGTTCACTCAACATATATGTTATCAAGCCCTTTGAATACACCAAAAGGATGGGTGCCCTCTAGGGGGCAACATGGTTGTATAAGGTGCACACATGCACACAAGTTGTGGGACAAAGCTTTTTCCTTCTCTACCATTTTTTTGTTTCTAGGGATAAAGCGTGTTTGTTATCAAGTCCTAAACATTTCCAAACCTACCTAAACAAATTGAAAGTCAAGACTCCCCTATCCCACTGAGTTGCTTTTCCCTTAGTTGGATTCTATTCGACTATTGCTTGCTTCCTATGTCCTATTGAAAACACTTTGTCTTGTTTGAAACCCAATGCTATTTCAAAAATCTAGAAATAAACCATGAAATCTATCTATTACCTATCAAAAAAGCCTCCAATCTTTCCAGAATAGTCTAGAACTATTAAAATCTCTTCAAAATATAAGTCTATTGTCTATCTAGTCATAAAATTTTGTGCATAGTTTTACAACATTTTGCACGAGCAGTCATATCTTTACATGGGTTTATCCAGATGTTCACATGACAACTTGCATATCTTCATGTGAGATCTTACTAACAAGCCTCTATTCTATTTGCCAAATCTATCACTTCTTCATATGACTTAGAGCACATCCTCACACAAGCTTAAATTGTTGATCTGAGGCTTCACACCTACCTATGAACATTCTCATGCCTCTCAGAGGATCTTCATGTGAGACCTTGAGTTAAAACTATCAAATCACCTTGTTTGAATAGCTCGTGATCTACATTTAGTCTATTTCTTGCATCAAGTTACCTCTTCTTTGTCTATAAATAGTCCCAGCCAATGACATTTTTCTCAACTAATGACTTGTGTACTATAATTTAACTAGTCTCATCTCTCATTGTCTTGTTGCTATTTTCTAGTGTTTGTTATACTTTGTGTCATGATAGTCATAATCCCTGGTTGTTCCAGCCTTCACTCAAACTACTTGTACCTTAGTATACAACACTCTTCCTTTTCCTTTTTGAGACTATGTTTTAGTCTAATTCTTGTCTTGGTTTTTGCTTCTTGTCCTTGTCTTTGACTATTTCAACAAGAAGCAAAAACATGTTTTATCCTCTTAGACTTAGGTGAGGTCATGCTAGGGGTCATAATCATGGTAGAGGTCACCTTTCTTTTTTTACATGGTCTATGCCTAGTTCATCTAGTGAGGGATCTTCTTTATCTCCCTCACTCGTTAGATCACCTCGAGTCTAGAGAACATTCTCCATAAAATTACAACAAACCAAGAACCTGTTGTATCAAGAGGATCCCAAGACTAGCAAAGGTCTCGTATCTTTGAAAAAAATGTCTAACTTCCTTTTCAAAGGACCTTTCCAATCGCAACATACTAAAATTGAACACATTCCTACAATGGTTGATCATGAACCTAAACATGGTAGTCACATTAGACACCAACATACACCTAGGAATGATAGAGATAAAGACCATAACATAGATGAGGAATAGGAAGAGGTGGAAATACTTCCTAAACACATAGTAAATTGCTGAAAAGACAAGAACTTTCAAAAGGTCATGGAAATCCTACTCAATGAAGATAAAGAAAAGTACTTTCTCAAACTTTCCCAAGAGGGAGCTAAGCTATCCTCTCATTTCAATGTGGAAACCATCGTCATGCCTAAAGAGGAAACTAAGACTTCCAAACTCCAAAAAAAAATGAAAATTATACAAGACCAGTTGGCTCAGATGATGCATGAGAAAGAAAAACCCGCAAAATCATACACCTTAGATGCTCTTTGTCCGTTTCCATTTCACAAGAGCATAGACATGCCTCCTTTCCCAAGAGGAGTAGAACTACCTAAGTACAAAAAATACTTTGGAACCACTGATCTTGAAGATCACTTGTGGGAATTTGGTGCCTTGTCTATGGAATTTATGAATAACTAGACATATCTCATGCATTTATTCCTCAGAAGTCTAGGTGGTCAAGCTTTGGAGTGTATCTCACACTTGCCTCCTGGTATCAAACCATTTGTTGAAATAGCTAACTTGTTTGTCTAGCAGTATTCTCATAACATTCAACACCCTATCAATATTCAAGATTTATGTAACCGTAAGCAAAAAGTTGGGAAACCCTTCCTCACATTCCTCCAAAGGTGGAGACAACTTTACAAAAAGTATTCACGGAAGATTTCAAAAATGGAAATGCTTGACATCTTCACTAAAAATATCCTAGTTGATTTTGGGTATAGATTCCAACTTCAAGGTGCATGTACCTTTGAAGACATGATCACATAGGCCATTTGCATAGATGAATTTATGGTCAAGAAGGGTGAACTCACTCTTTTGAAGGACACAAAACAAGGCTCCACCTCCAACAAGGATAAAACCAAGTACATCAACAAGAATCAAGAAATTTTACATGATGGGGTTGTTGATAATGTCACTCCTAAACTTGATAAGGTAGCCTTTAATCTCACAGATGGTCTCAATGCTGCCAAAAATGTTGAGAAATATCCTCATGACAACAAGACATCTGGAAACAAATTGAGAAATGCATGGGCCACACACCCTAAATGAGAGTATACACACCTTTGGGTGAACCTTTGGATGTGGTCTACAAAACCTTGCTACAAAATTAGCTCATTTCACCATTGGATAACTCTTGCACTTATGATCCACATCCAAGCCCACCATGGTGGAATGAAACTGCATTATGTAAATACCACCAAAATAAGGGGCACAAAACTAGCAACTACATAAATCTATGCCACAAATTCCAAGACATGATTGATGCTGGTGACATTGTGGTAGATGGACATAACAAGAACTTGGATCACAAGGCCTTCAAAGAGCCCTTCCTGACCTATGAAAAAAGGAGAGAGCTCAAAACTGAAACCTAACAACAAGGTCAACTATGCATACCCTAATGATGACAATGTGATCAACATGGTTGAACCTATGGATTTTGAATACTATGACATCATTACCATTAAGGGAAAGTAAGATAACAACAAACCTAAGACTCCATTTGTCTTGAGGGGCCCTACTTCTAACACAATGGACAACACACCTTCACAACAATATGCTAACACTATTGCATGCTCTCACACCAAGTTGGTGCTCAAAGGCCCTACACCTTCTACTCCTAATCCTGAACAACATAAAGGCAAAACCCTTTTTGGCCCATCTAGTGAAGTTGCAAAACTCTCAACAAATTCAGCAACAACCAGCTATATTGTTCTTGATCAATTGAAACAAACTAACACTCAAATAAAAATCTTTGAGTTGCTTAAAATCTTTCCTGCTCATAGGTAGATTCTGGACAAAGCCCTCACTAAGGCACATGTCCCTCAAGAGAAATTTCAATCTATGGTAGGTCACCTAACCTCATATTACTTTATGTCCTTCTCTAAGGAAGATAATAACTCATTGAGTTACCCACACAATCAACACCTACACATCAAGGTCATGATACATCAAACACATTTTTGTTAGGTACTCATTGATAATGGTGTTGGGTTGAACATTGTCTCTACCTCTTTGCTTAGATAATTGAATTATTCTTAGGACTCTATTGATCCTTGCCACAAGATCACTATCAAAGCATATGAAAAAGTTGAACAAATGTCTCTAGGTCTTGTGGTCTTACCCCTTTGTGTCAATCCTGTAGAAAGGGATGTCACTTGTCAGGTCCTCGACATTCCCTTCACTTATAACATTTTTCTAGGATGGCCATGGATACATGAGATGTGTGTTGTGCCATCCACATATCACCAATGCATCAACTTCCCATTTCATGGCTCTGAAGTCACTATTCTTGCCACTACTAGCTATACCTACAATATGCTCAAAGCTGCTAAGAATTTTGTCCCTGCTAATAGGGAATCTATTGATTATCATGATAACAAGTTGAAACAAATTGAGTAGTCACTCTTGAGTTGAAAAAAACTAGCATGGGTAAATACCATATCAAACTAGTATTGTCATTAACATCTCTTCCTAAGTCTCCTCATCATTATGGGAGACCATCTAAGGCAAAGAAGTCATTTGTGTTGACACCTTAAACAAAGTATAATGGCACTTTTGTCAAGACTACAATTCCTTTAGAGGATGAAAGTGAAAATAGAGCTATTGTTGCATGGCTTTACGAAGAAGAGACTCCAATAGACCTAATGGAGCAAGCTTGAGAGATCACTCCTAAGAAATATGGGCCTGGTCTTAGACTTGTGAAGTGTTTTGGCTACAAGGGAACTAGCCCTATTGGGTAAAATAAAAATGGCCTAGTTGATCCTATCAAGGCAATAGCTCAAAGAAATAGAGATACATCTGGTGTAGGCTATAAGAAGGTTCCCTTTCATCTGGGAGCTAACAAATTCATACCAAAGCCTGAGGGTTCATCCAAAAATGAGTCACAAGCTGAGTCAAATACTCAAAATGATAAATCAGACGATGAGGATCCTTATCCTTATACTATTCCTCACAATCTAGCTAATTTTTTTGCCAAACCAGATAAATTTGCGCCACATGTCAATGCTATGGATGATACTAGTGATTCTTTTGAGGACAATACTGATCCATCTAGAGCTCATTCAGAAAAGGGGAAATTCTAGTCAAGCATTATGTGCTGAATACTTGTGTAAAAATCTAGATGATGAATGTGAGTATGTCCCTATCACTATCAGGGAATTCTACAACCTCTCACCATGTAGTATTAATTCTAAGGAATATGAGTTTGACTCTCTTTTAGAAGTGACTATTGATAAAGACATTGACCAAGTTCATGTCTATGAAACCAACTTGAAGTGGGTGAAATGTCTAGGGTTAGGTTAGATGTGTCTAATCTAACTAGTGTCCTCAAGTCATCAGTTGCTGATGTTAGTACTCAAAGAAATTCAAACACACTTGTGGATGAAGTCGTTGTAGGTCTGGAATTGCTGGTCCAAGAATTCAATGACTATATCATGAACAAAATCAAACCCATCACTAATCTTTCACTCACACATCCTAAGCTTATAGACTGGAACCCTAATGCATGTAGTGAAGTCCCCATATTCTAGAATGACTATGCTCTTACCTACTATCTAAACATTGTTGAACCTGTAATGTCTTTCACAAGTGAGTAGAGCATCAACATGACTAAAGCTAACATCAAATATCTTAGTAATACAATTAAAAAGACAAAATGCAAAAGGTTCAATGATGAAAACCACATTGTGGTAGTGTTGGAACCCAAAAAAGTATTAAAAAAAAAAGACGTATCCAATGATGAAAACCTCTCTAAGGTACCTGTGGGTGAGATATTTGATGCACTTCCAAGTCATTTTCAAGAGAGATCATCAGTGTTGATAGAGCCGATAGAGTTGATCAACTTGGGTATGGAAGAACATCCTCATATAATACATTTGGCATAGTCACTATCTCTTGAAGGAAAGGAAGAATTAATTTCCTTCTTTCAAGAGAAGAAAGATAATTTTTTCTTGGACATATTCTAACATGCCAAGACTAGATCCTAATCTCATTATGCATCATTTGTCCATTACACCAAGCATTAAACCTGTTAGACAAAAACTTCAGAAAATGCATCCTTATGTTGCATTGCTCATCAAAGCTAAACTAGAGAAGCTTCTAAAAGTTGGATTCATCCATGCAATTGATTATGCTGAATGGATATTCAACATTGTCACATTCTCCAAGAAGGATAAATCTATTAGAGTTTGTACTAAGTTCTGTGCTCCTAACTTAGCATGTCCTAAGGTTGATATTTCACTTCCCAACATTGATATGATAGTGGATACGATAGCAGGATATGAGATGTACTCACTCATCGATGGGTTTTTTGGTTATAATTAGATAAAAATCACACTAGAAGATCAGGAAAAGATTGCTTTTACATGGTCATGGGGAAGCTTCTGCTAGAATGTAATGCCATTTGGTTTTTAAAATGCTAGTGCAACCTATCAGAGGGCAGTAACTACAATTTTCCATGACATGATGCATAAGACCATGGAGGACTAAATAGATGATACCTTGGTCAAAAGTGCAAAATGTAATACTCATCTACAAGATTTGGGACCCATCCTAGATTACATGGAAAAATTTAATATTAGGTTCACTCCTAAGAAATGTGCATTTGGCATCACATCAAGGAAACTACTTGGATACATCATGTCTACAAAAGGAATTGAGGTGGATCTGAAGAAATTTCAAGCAATTATGGATATGCCTCCACCATAAAACATCAACTAGATGAGAGGCTTACAAGGTAGACTCTAGTCTATTTGCAGATTCATCTCATAGTTGGTGGATAGATCACAACCTTTTACAAATACTTTACATAAGGGTGTGAAATTCAATTGGAGTTAGGATTTTGAGAAAAGCCTAACACAAATAAAACAATATCTTGCTAACCCACCAATCTTGATGCCTCCTATCTATGGGAAGCCTTTGATTTTGTACATTTTAGCAATTGAAACATCTCTAGGAATCTTATTAGCTCAAGAGGACAATGATAACAACGAGAGAGATATTTACTACTTGAGTTGCACACTAATCTCTTATGAGAGGAATTATAACATCATTGAGAAAGATTGTTTGGCAATTGTCTTTGCTTCCCAAAAGTTGAGACACTACATGCTTGCCCACACTACATGGATGGTGGCTAAAATAGATCCACTATAGTACTTTCTCAATAAGACAGCTATCACTGAAAGATTGGCTAAGTGGGTCATGATACTTAGTGAATCAATGAACATTGATTTCCCTAATGAGTCAATTCTCACACTCACACACCAAATGTGGCTCATGTTCTTCGATGGGTCCTTCACACAATAGGTACCTGGTGCTAGATTACTCTTCATAATGCCACAGAGATATTTGATACCCAAAACATACAATATTCTATTTCCTTGTATAAATAACATTGTAGAAAATGAGGCTTTGATTAATGGCATGAAAATGGTGCTGAAGGGAGAGTGGATTAGTTAGATATCTTTGGGGAGGGTATGTGTAGGAACATGGTGTACCAAAAAGTGGCGATCTAAAAAATCTATAGTTCTGAAAAATCTCAAAAATTTTCAAAATCTATTACAACATTTTTCCCACCCACCCTAAAACTAAATGAAAATAATTAATATCTTTCTAAGGTCTACTATATCTTTTGATACCAAACCTATATGGTCAACTTAAAAAAATCCAAAAAATGTGCTTTTGGCCTATTTTTATGTGATTTTTACTTCAACCATGTAGTTGGAAACTTTTTTTTCACCAAAATTTGATGAAATGAAAAGAGTTTCTTAAGAATGGTCTTATCTTTCGATAAATGTAAGGTTTGTCAAATTATGAGTTTAGTAAGTAATTATTATTTATTTTCTAATGGATTTACATATAAAGTGTTGGCTGACACACTACTTGAAAAACAACTATAACTTTCAAATGGTGCAACATTTTTTAAATCCAAAACATGCATCACATTCTATGTTTCTTCTACTATTAGGGAAAAAAATGAAAATTTGAAAAATACTAAAGTCAAAAATTTTATTTAGAATAAAAATACCCAAAATCTATGTCACATCGAGGCGTGAGTCTACTGCTTATATTTAGAATATTATTAACAAATATTATCATTTGATTTTGATTAAGGTGGTCAGACATACGTCTACTACTTGTTTTTGTTATAAAATTTTTGTAATATTGCATTAAAATTCAAAATTTTGACCAATCAATTTTTTATTTTTTTTAGATAAGTCCTAGCGGTTTAGAAACTAGATTTAATTTTCTAGAGATTATTTTGTCTCAATTTTTTGATATAAAGTTAATAACAAGTAGAAAATTTCACATCAAGTTGACATAACCCGTATTTTTTGAAGAAAAAAAATTTGCCACTTAAGAGCACAATTTGGTTGACCATGATCCTGCACATACCCAGGACTCTCAGCTCATAATCAACAAGGTTAATGATGTATACCAAATAAAGGATGAGAAATTGATTCCTTACAAATGCATGGTTGATGACCTAAAGAAGTATTTTGCACACATCACCTTCCAAAAAATTCCTCAAATAGATAATAAAGTGGCTGATGCCATGGCTACTTTGGCCTCCCTATTACAGATGCCCAAAAATGATCTTCGACATGAATTCCTAGTGGAAGTGTTACACTACCTAGCCTATGACACCCTTGATTCTAGGATGGTCTATTCTATTGTAGGACAAGACTCATCTCACTACCATCACATCTATTCCTATCTCCATAACCAAACCATTCTAAATGATCTAACTTGGAATGAGAAACATTACCTTATCCATAATGCTTTACGGTATGTCATTATTACTGACAAATTTTTTAGGAGAGGTCTAGATGGAACACTCCTTAGGTTTTTAGAACTCGAAGAGTCCAAACATGTAGTAATTGATGTTTACAAGGGCATTTGTAGATCCCACTCAAATGGCTTGACACTAGCTCGCAAACTCATTAGAGCTAGTCACTATTGGCTTAAAATGGAGCAAGAGACAATCAAGTAAACCAAGTCCTACAAGTAGTGCTAGCTCTATGGGAATCTGATTCACACTCCAGCCAGGGAGCTAATTCCATCTACTACAATGTGGCTATTTCAACAATGGGCCTTCGACTTGGTGGGTCAAATTCACCCAACTTCTTCTAATGGACATAAGTTCATTATCATAGCTACAAAATATTTCATGAAGTGGGTAGAGGTAGTACCTCTTACAATATTAAATGGAAAAAATGTAGCTTTTTTTTTATCACAAACTGTATCATCTGTAGGTATGGTGTACTATCCTCCATCATTACTAACAATGGAGGATATTTCAAAAAAAAAAACCTCAAGGAGCTATGAAAACAATTCAAAATCACTCAACATTGATCTTCTATCTATTACCCCTAGGGTAATGGTCAAGTAGAGGCATCCAATAAGACAATCCTTGAGATCCTCCATTGCACAGTCAAAAAATTTGGGAGGGACTGGCACCTCTAGATTAATCAAGCTTTGTGGACATATAGGACAAGCATCAAGACTCTGACAAGTACAATGCCCTTTTCTTTGGTTTATGGAGTGGATGTTGTGCTTTCAATAGAGGTTGAGATTCCTACCTTGAGAATCTCTATGAAAGGCATTATTACTAATGAAGATTACATGATAGCTCAACTTCAAGAGCTAGTGTTACTAGATTAATGTCAACAAGTGGCATGTGATCATTTGTGAGCTTATCAGCAATGAATGTCAAGAATCTACAATAGGAAAGTTAGGCTACGTGACTTCCAACTAGGTGATCTTGTCTTGAGAGAGAATCCTAAGAACCAACAACAACAAGTTCAAAAGGGGAAGTTTGAACCGAACTAGATTGGTCCTTACATAATCACTACAGTCTACGGATCTAGTGCTTACCAGCTTTCTATAGTTGAGGGAGAAGTGCTCACGGAACCTATTAACACTCTCCATCTGAAGTGGTTTTATAGCTGATATGATCTCATAAACTCTTTGTAAATATCTAAAAGTCCTGAAAAAATTGTTACCCTAGTGAAAAGCTTGAAATACGCACCTTGGTAATACCAAAAAAATTAAAAAATCCAAAAAATACAAAAAAGAAAAACAAAAAAATTGATAAACAAGAAAAATGTCATCAATGAAAACTTGGAAACAGGCATCATGGTAGCAAAAAAATGAAATCCCTACCAAGAAGGTGAAAACCTAGAAAATAGGCACCTCTTGTTCCCAATGTTCCATCCCATAGCACATCTTTTGGCTCCCTATATAGTTACTTTCCTGCTTTTCCTACTTTTTGGCTCATGTATCCATGGATTGAATCTTATCATAAATCAGGGGCACTACCCTTCAGTATCACATAATCTCTTGCATGACAGTCACCAATTGTTTTGACAATGTTTACCTACTATCACTAGTGTCACTCCTTGTCGAGATTCTCCTCATAGAATCTCTTTTGCAAAAATCACTAGTCGTTCTAGCTATGTCTGCCTACTATTGTTGGTGTCACTTTTTGAGATTTCTTATTGGAAGATCTCTCCTACGTTAGTCACCAGTCATTCTAACTGTGTTTTTCTACTATCGTTGAGTCCTCTTTAGGTTCTTCACTCTAAAGATTCCTCTTTAACTTCAATCACTGGTCATTCTAATTATGTCTGTCTACTATTGTCACCCTACTGAAGAGGTTTCTTTCATCCATGTTCTAGACGTTGCCACTTGACATCAATCCCAAAGACAACTAACTCAAAATGACATACTTGTTTAGATATTTTGAGCATCTTCTTTATTTATTTTTCTTTTGCTTTCATCATGCCTCCTTGGGCAACTCAATGATGTCACTTCTAACTAGAGAAGTAATGATTGGGGGCATGATCTTTTCTTTGCTTTCTATTTGCAGTTTAGTTCCAATAAGTTGACATATTCTTATAAAAGGGGTGTCCACTATAAGAGCCTCCATCTCATATTGGATGGCCAAGTGTACCTTGACTCCTTTTATACGGATACATCAATAACATTGGTTCTTCTCCTTGTTTGTTGGATTGAACTCTTCATGCTATAGTACATACTAATAATTTTCCTGTTAAGTGAATATATGGGTCACTACAAGTATATCTAGTATACTTCTATCTTATGTTACAAATGTAAGGGTCGTTGCAAACATAATATTCACTAATTACTTAGCATGAGATTGATCTCTTGTGTGTTTGGTGTGTTTGCCATTCAAACAACATTCTAGTTATCCTAATGTTTATGTTTTGATGCTTATGTTGACTTGCTACATTAAAAGGGACAAATGTTCTAGTCATTCTAGCTTCTTGTGCCTTGAATGCTTACATTTTATCCTAACAAAAATTAGCACAGATGTCCTATTCATATTCTCATGATTGCAATGTTACTGAGGGTTGTATGACATCTAGGGTTTTGGCTATATGCTCAGTGATGATAATTGTTGAGGCTTGGTAACTAGACCTAGGGTTACATCTAGCATAGGATTGAATTTCATGGTTCAACATATGATTCTATTGTAAATCTACTTTCGACTCCTATGACAAGGGATTCCTAGTCTCTTCAACATATCATGATTCTTTGCAGCTATACAAGCATTTTATTCTTTGGTTTTTCCTCTCGTGCTCCTCGATTAGATACTTGTCATTGTCAAGCAAAAACATGAAAAGATACATTAGATGTTAGTCCATTTACCTGTGCATTTCATTCATAAAACCACACATCCATCTCATCTACATAAACAACTCAAATCAAACATGCATTCATACATTAACATCATATTTTGGCATTCCATACATATAGAATATAACATCTCATGCAAATCAAATTCAAAGATAGACACTAACAATGACATGAACACAAGATGCTTAGCTCAAAATCTCACATATATATATATATATATATATATATATATCGGTATCAAAAGAATGTGTTAGTACAAAATGGGTGCTACTCAAGCACTATTGGTGAAAAATGGTACAAAATGGTGCTAGCACACCAATCAATACATAGCTAGAATCACAAAACTTGAAGGTAAGAGTATCAAAGGTCTAATCCTATCTACCACCCACACTTGAGGAGGTGGAGGAGGTGGTATTTCTAGCCTAGCTCGTGGGTGCACACTTCTTAAATGTCAAGCATACTAAGAAACTACGGCACCTACTAAGCCTCATTAGGCACTACTATGGAGTATGTTATGAAATAGTAGGCTGCTTGGGCTACCTAAAGTCTGACCTCATCCTACAACATCTCCACCCTTTACTCAGCTACCAAAACCTACTCTCATAGCTGCTAGATCTCCTAATCACACAATGCTAGATCCTAGTGTCTCACATGGCTACTTGTATTTGTAAATCTCCCAACTATAGGGAGGCCTATCTGATCCTCTCTCTCCCTCCCTCCTCAAGGCATCCTATGGCCCAATTGTAGGCTACTCGTGCATCTCCTCCTCTAGCATCTTGAGTTACTGCTTTGTAGGTGCCTACTCCTCTACTCGTGGTCTTTGCTGTCAGCCCTGATCCACCCTACTGTCGCTAGCACCTACATCTGATCCCATCTATCATGGGGGAATTTACACTTTCCACACCCTATGTCTCACCTATGGTGGCAGCTATTGTGGTGGTTTCTACTATGCTGGCTACTAGAATAGACCCTATATGGGTGCCTACTATGGTCCTTGTGCTACCATCCACATGGGATCTATGAATTGTGAAAAGGGGTGACTGATAAAATATGCTTGGTATGCAGGTGTCATCCCAACATCTACTATCTCTAGGAGGTAATTCCACTATGATGTAATCAAGCTTTGTACATCTATCATCGACCTGCCAGGATCTAGTCTCGCAGACCACCCCCAATCCAGATCTCTCACCAATCTAGTATAAGAGTAGTACTCCTACGAGATATCCTATGGCCATCCATACTGTCACCACACCTGAATGATAGGAGACCAATCTTTTTGGATATAATTGTTCAATTGTGTGTTGTCTTTGATGTTACACAAATGTCATATTAGTTATTAGTTAGAGTCTACTAAGCTCAGATGATCAACAAGGGAAAAGATAAAGGTTACCAAGTTTAGAAGGTTAGCAAGAAGGTTTACAGTTCTAATCGAGCTTTCATCAATAGTAAAGAAATTTAGTTGTTACCGAGATCACTCAGTCATCAAGAGAAAATAGTGCAGGAAATAGTTGCTATCGAGCTTTCAAGGTTTAGCAAAGGAAATTCAGTTGTTATTGAGCGCACTTGGTCATCAAGAGAAAATAGTGTAGAAAATAGTTCTAACCGAGCTTTCATGGATAGTGAAGGAAATTTAGGTCTTACCAAGTTAACTTGGTAGCCAAAGGATTTTGCAGCTTTTGCAGTGTTAACCGAGATAAGACAGTTAACTCAGGAAATTATTTTTGGATGCAGTATTTACTGAGCAGGGTCAGCCAGTCAAGGATTCCATTATTTTTTGAAATAAAGTTTATTTGTTTAATGTAATATTTTTAGCCGACTGATAAATGGTTTATTAGTAAATGTAACTTATGAATGAGCTAACTTGATAAATATGAATGGTATATACAAGAGGTCAAGTTGCAAATTCTAAGTGTGTGTGTTAGATGTGAATGAGAAGAAGGACAAAGAGTGAATTTTGAAGGATGACCAGAGATCATTAAGGAGTAGCAAAGCTATATTTGATTGTGGAGGATCTAATAGTCCAAAATGGAGATCTGTTATCAACAAATTTAGTTGCATCTTATTTAGGTCAATTCATTGTTACTTTCTAAACATTACAATAGTGATTTCAAATCTCTTAACACAGTTGGTTTAACAACCATTTTGTAAATCCTCTAACAAGGTGACAGTTTAGTTGAATTGTTCTAAAGACCTCTAATAAGGCCACTCCTAACAACGTGATTAAATCCTCTAACAAGGTCACACCTAATAGTGTGTATTGTAACCTTTAATAGGGCTCACTTCAAAAGAGTGAAAAATTGGTAGCTAGTTACTTGGTGGTTTTTCGCATATTGGGTTTCCACATTAAATCTGTTGTCTCTTGTGTTCATTTAACCTTTGCATGCATATTAATAATTATAAATGCTAGATGATCAATAATCAGTTAATCGACCAGGTTATAGAATTTTTATGGTGTTTATCGAGTATTAGCAATAACTAATTATTTAAGACATCTAAGGAATCTGTGGATTTGTTTTTGTGGTAACTGATTCACCACCGCACCCCCCTCCCCCCCATCCCCCCTCTCAATTAATCCATCTATAATCTCCGCATGGCAGGGGTTAATGAGACTTCATCTAGCTTCTATTGGTGATACATTACTGAAGTACTTTGATGAAAAATATGCAAAACTTGCTGGTACATTATCTGTCAATGATATTGCTGGAAAGAAGGCCCACAACCACATGATGATAGATATAGCATCTGCTCTAAGTTATGAAGAATTTGATGACATCAAGGATTGCAAAACCACCTTTGAAATGCGGAACAAGCTAAAAGAAATCTATGGAGGAAATTATAATGTGAGAAGAGCCAAAGTAGAAAGTTTGAGAGGATGAAAACATTGCAAAATATGTTGAAAGAGTTAAAGCATGTGTTAGTGCAATCTAAGAATTTGGAGGAGATATCAAAGAGGAGATAGTTATAAGTAAGGTTCTTAGAACTCTACTTCCTATTTATGCAATCAAAGTCTCTACAATTCAAGAAAGAATATGTGAAGTAAATCATAAGATAAATTTAGAGGCCATAGTTGGAAGACTGACTGCATTTGAACTAGACAACTATGATAATTATGTTCCAGCTACCAAGAACATTGAATCAACATTTGAAGCCAAGCTTTCACTCAAAGAAAAATGAAAAAGGTTAAAGGATCCCCAATTAGATAGTGATGAAGAATTAGAATAGAGTTCAGAAAGTGATCATGAGATGGTTGAAGCTTTGCTAGCAAGGAAATATTCAAAAGGCAAAGGAAAATACAAAGGTAAGGTTCCTCTAATTTGTTTTTCTTGTGAATAAATTGGACATATTGCTGCTAGGTGCCCAAATAAGCAAAACAAGGATGAGAAGAAAGGTCATAGGTGCAATGGCAAGAAAGACTTCAAATCATTCAAGGATAAAGGTAAGAAAACATGTTTCATAGCTAAAATTTCTAATGATCCTGATGATGAAGAAGAAGATGAAATTGTTTACATAGTTGTAAAGGATGAATCTGATAATGATGAAGAAATGACACTCATTTCTCATCTGAGCAAAAATGATACATGAATTATAAATAGTGGTTGTTCTCATCACATGACTGGTGATAAAACTAAGTTTGAACACTTTAAAGACTATGATGGTGGCAGTGTAAGATTTGGTAACAATGAACCTTGTTGTATAAGAGGAAAAGAAAGAACCTCACTAACAAGGAACTTGTATGTGATAATGCATATTGGGTAGAAGGACTAAAACATAATCTGCTGAGAGAGGCACAGCTACTCAATAATGGATTCAAAGTGGAATTTATGCATGGAAAAGAAAGAATGTTGGATGGTAAAGGAAAGCTGATTGGATCAGGCACTCGAATAAAAGGTAACTTGTTTTATCCTGAACTTGGTGAATGTTAATGTTTTATTGCTCAAGCTAAAGAAAGTTGGTTATGGCATAGGAGGTTATGTCATGTAAACTTTGACAACTTAGTAAAGATAAGTAAATTCAAGAAAGTAAGAGGCATTCCTAACATCAAGAAACCTGAGGTTGGTCTATACAAGAATTGTAAATTTGGCAAAATGGGAAAAGCTATTTTTAAAAGCAAGAAATATCACTCTAAAGAAATTTTAAAAATTGTGCATACTAATTTATGTGGACCTATTGGCATTGAAAGTTATACTGGTGAAAAATTCTTTATTCTTTTTGTTGATGATTATTCAAGAATGATGACAGTCATGTACCTAAGAGAGAAATCAAAAGCATTTGAAAAGTTTAAATGGTATTTGGCCAGAGTGGAAAAGGAAATAGGTAAAAGACTAAAATGTTTAAGGTTTGATAGAGGTGGTGAATTTATTTCACATGAATTCAATAACTTTTGCATTGAAAGGGGAATCAAAAGGCAAGTGTCAGCACTAGGAACTCCTGAACAAAATTGAATAGATGAAAGAAGGAATAGATCTATCATGGATTGTGCAAGAACCTTAATGATTGAGAAAAGCAATGCTATCAAATACTAGAAGGAAGCTGTCAGCATTGTAGTTCATACCTTGAACTGAGTATAGTTGAAAAAGGACTCATTCAAGACCCCCTATGAGTTGTGGTATGGCTACAAACCCAATGTAAGTTACCTAAAAGTATTTAGAAGCAAATATTACATCTTGAAAGGATCTAGAAAAGGTAAATTTGATGTAAAAGATGATGAAGGAATATTTTTGGGATATTCTTGCAAAACTAAAGCATATAGATGTTTGAATCTGTCTACTCATAAAGTCATAGAAAGTGCACATGCGAAAGTTGATGAGTTTGCAGAAACAACTGAAGAAGAAAGAAAAAGGGAACCTGAAGACTACAGAAGATTTGTTTACATTGAACCTAATACAATGCCAAATATACCTATTAATCAAGAATCTTCAACTCCAAAGTCTTCAATAACTGAGTCGCATGAAGTTCAAACCAAGCTAATGCCTACCGAGTTGCAAGAACCTGAGTTGCAAATAGAAGCTACCAAATCAACATTTGCTAAGCTTGAGCAACCTAAACTAGAACCAGAAGTTGAGACATAGAAGAATAAAAATGCAATTCATTCAAAAGGAAAGGAGCCTATGTTAGCCAAGTATGTCAAGAAGCATCATGCACTAGATCAGATCATTGGAGATAAATGAGAAGGAACAATGTCAAGAAGTAAGTTGAAAGGAACTTGTTTACTTGCTAATTTTGAACCTAGAAATGTCAAAGATGCATTAGAAAATGAAAGTTGGGTTGAAGCTATGAATGAAGAGATAGAAAAAATAGAGAAAAATAAAACATGGACTCTTGTACCTAGACCTAGAGACAAAAATGTAATTGAAACTAAGTGGGTATTCAAAAACAAGTTAAATGAAGATGGTAAGGTGTCAAGGAACAAAGCAAGATTGGTATGCAAAGGATACTCTCAAGAAGAAGGTGTAGACTATGGTGAGACTTTTCCTCCTGTTGCAAGATTGGAAGGTGTCAAAACTTTACTTGCATATGCTAGATACAAAGGATTAAAAGTTTATTAGATGGATGTCAAGTTAGAATTTCTTAATGGCATATTGGATGAAGAGGTTTATATTGAATAGCTTAAAGGTTTTGTTGATCCAAACAAGAAGGACATGGTTTGCAAATTGCATAAAGCATTATATGGTCTAAAACAAGTCCCTAGAGCATGGTATGAAAGATTGCATAACTATTTTATTCAGATTGGTTTTCAAAGAACTAATGATAATAGTAGTTTGTACATAAAGGAAGGACTAGATAATAAGATTGTTTTAGTAGAGATATTTGTAGATGATACTTTGTTCACAGGAAATGATGCTCTTTGCAAAGAATTTTCAGAACAAATGAACAACGAATTTGAAATGTCAATGTTTGGTAAAATCAAATTCTTTGTTGGTCTGCAAATTCAATAGAGTAAGAATGGCATCTACATCACTCAATCTAAATACATCAAGGAGATACTTTCTAACCATTGTAGCAGTGATTTCAAATCTCTTAACACAGTTGGTTTAATAGCCATTTTATAAATCCTCTAACAAGGTGATAGTTCAGTTGAATTATTCTAAAGACCTCTAACAAGGCCACTCCTAACAGGGAGATTAAATCCTCTATCAGGATCACACCTAACAGTGTGTATTGTAACCTTTAATAGGGTTGGCTCCTAACAGGGCTCACTTTAGAAGAGTGAAAAATTGGTAGCTAGTTACTTGGTGGTTTTTCCCATATTAGGTTTCCACATTAAATTTGATGTCTCTTGTGTTCATTTAATCTTTGCATTCATATTAATAATTATGAATGCTAGATGATCAGTAATCAGTTAATCTATCGAGTTACAAGATTTTTATAGTGTTTATCAAGTATCAGCAATAACTAGTTATTTAAGACATTTAAGGGATTTGTGAATTTTTTTTTGTGGTAACTGATTCACCCCCCCTCTTAGTTACTCCATCTATACTTTCAACATCTCTATGATCTATGTGCCTAGGCCTAATAGTAGCCATGAGGAGAACATCCAACCAAGCTCTCGGGGAGCATCATCCCAATCCTCTATCTCTCTCCAAGGCCACCATACGATGGAGACTAGGTCATCGAGATGCATCCTCAAATGCTCTATCTTACCTAGGTCGATTTGGCTAAGCTACCCTCTGTATCTGCATATATACGACTCAATTAGGTCTTGGGCGTCCTCAAAAAGTGGCCATGTCATAGGCAGTTGCTCCCATGCCTAGATCTATAACATATATACTCCAGTGGCCATACTCCTCCACTCATAATACACTATCTCGTGCATCTCATAGAACATGTGGGTGAGCATGTCCTGGCCCCACCCAAATCACTCAGGTGAATCAAGCATCCTCTATAGCATGATACCCCACCTACACTCTAGCCCATTCTATCCTCTATTAGGCACCAAGAAGTAGTTGATGAAAATGGCTAACATTGATGCCAACCTATGTGTTGTCCCATATGTGTGGATGAGCTTATCCCATGTGATGGCTTGCCCTATTGCAAACTCCCACTGGAAGATAGCTTGCAATGCCTCTATCCCTACCCATGGCACTGTATCATATACCACTCATAGCCTATGGAAAGGTATCTGCAGTATCCTATAGATATCCTCTGGTGTGATAGTCATCTACCCTTGTGGAAGATGAAACACATTCATCTTCAAATGGAAATGCTCTACCAATGTTGTCAACGGGTCATGATTCACTAATGCTGCTACAATTTGGCACAAAGAGGCAAGTCCTAATTTGTCAATGTGTACCATATCAGCATCATCTAAGCTCTACAACAAAGCTCCATAAGGTGGATAGTGGGACCTAAATGTGATGTCATCAAAGACCATTTGCACATAGGAGCAACAACAATAGGAAAATAGTTAGTACTTACTTGACAAGTCAAAAGGATTATATAGGAAATGACAAAAAATAAAAAATGCACTCTTTAAGCTCAGTTTCTACACTAGAATTTTGCATGGACATTTGTGTCCTCGTGTGAAATCTTTCTTCTTCATGCGAGAAGACAATTCCTTGTGTGAGAAAATAAGTGCTTGTGTGAGAAATCAAGTCATCATGCGAGAGGTGATGAAACTGAAAGTGACATGAACCCAACAATCTTGTGTATCTCACACGAAAGGTGGGTATCTCCCATGTGAGATTCCCCATCAGGGCATGTGAAGAAACACCAAGTTGGTGAATCTTCATGCGAAGAGAAATTGTTTTCATGTGAGGACTAAAACCCCCATGCAAGAATCGATTGACCTTTCCTAAAAACATGCAAAAATACATCAAAATGTGTGAAAAATTAAATGAAAAGAAAGTTTGTCAACTAGTCACTGGAGGTCTGTTGGCTGGCTATGTCATTGGGAGTGCTCAAAATGATGCATTCAAACTGGGACCATCATCTTCCTCTCAGAGCTCTCTTTCACTAAAGAAATAATGCACAAATGATTTGAAAATGACCCTTTGGGCTCTTATATAGGTTTTGACCTAATTTTTCAAAGTGCTCTAATTTGCACAAAAATCACCCCCTAGCTAATTTGATCATTTTGAATCCATTTTTGAGATCGAATCCAGAATCTAGCACACTTAAGTGGCTCAAAAATGTGTTTTAAAATTTTGGGACTGACATGATCGAATGCTTGGGCAGTTCACATTCTTCAGATACTTTGTAAAACTTGGAATCTTTTCAACTTGAAATTTCTTCAAATGTTATTGCAAATTTTGGAAAAAGTAAAGTCTAGTCAAATCTAGTCAAGTTTTTGTCAAACTTGGTCTTCTAGACCTTGAACTCATGCTAAATTGACTCTGAATTTTCTTCTGATCATTCTAATCTCTTCTATATTCTGTTGATTCTTCAATTTCTTCTGTCTCTTCAAACATACTGCTTTATTTCACATTTTTGGTGTGTCATCTTTCGATTTTGCTCCTGAGGGGGTAGGATGATAACATCATTAAAACTAAATTTTGACTCAATTTGAATCTTCATTGCTTGAGGTATCTTGTTCTTATATTATGATCTCATCACTTGGGGCATCTTGTTTCCCTCTATCTGGCATCATTTTTCATCCATCTCATTTTTTGATTAGCTAATTATATCTCATAACATTCTTTTTTAGAGTTTGATGGACAAGTATTGGGGTAGTCTAAATCCTAACTCCTGAGGATCAAGCCTCATTCTGGGGATGGTTCTACAACTCATGATTGGATAGTGTTATCTTTTATGCTTAGGTATCTAGGTGTTTTATCTAGATTCCTTATGATTAAGCTCCATTCTGGAGATAGTCCTTAAAAGCTTATAAATTTTAAGTATCTAGGTGTCCTATCTAGATTCATTAGGATTAAGCTCCATTTTGGAGATAATCCTTAAAAGCTAATAAATTTTAGGTATCTAGGTGTTCTATCTAGATTCCTTAGGATTAAGCTCCATTCTAGAGATAATTCTTAAAAGCTTATCAATCTTAAGTATCTGGGTGTTCTATCTAGATCCTTAAAGGTTAGGCTTTGCTCTAGAGAAAACCTTTGAAATGCTTATTAATTCAAGTATCTAGGTGTTCTACCTAGATTCCTTAAGATTAAACTCAGTTCTAGAAATAATCTTTAAAAGCTTATCAATTGGTCTATATGTCATCAATTTCGGAACTAACCTTACTTATTGTTATTCGCATCATGTTTTTTGATTTTCTTTGAATTGAATGTGCTACTCACACATTCATTCAAAGAGGGGCAAAATGTAATACCCCAAAATTGGCTCATTGCCATGTTAACCAATTTTGGTCTATTCTAATCAATTCTAAAGTCCTATGTCACTAGGAAATTCTAGTTCTGATTTTCACTACTTGACCTAAGTGTCAAATGTAGAAAACCCTAAATTTGCATTAATCAGTCTATCTATTTAATTCTTAAGTATTGACTCATATTAGTCATATTAAACCTATTTGATTCAGATTTAATTTAATTCAAAGTGTGTATATTTTAATTTAATTAAATTATATCCTAAGACTAATGTACTAAGGAATTAAAATATTTAATTTAGTAATTATGCCCACTTTAATTAATTGAATGAGATTATTCAATTAAATGGAAAAGGCATTTATGAGGTCATGTCTCACTTTATTAAATTAAATAATATCTTCAAAGTCCTCTCTTTAGTTCTAAAATGGAAACTTTGAGTGAACTACCTCTTGAAATTAGAATCAATCTAGTTATTTTGCTCTCACACTTATAAAAAGTTCAGTTAACTACTTATCACACTCTGATCTAAAATGGTTAACTTCACTTGCACAGGGAAGTTTCCATCTTAATAGAATCTTCTATCTAATCTTAACCGTTCATCAAGATTGATCTTGACCATTGATTCATTCCTGGATTCTATTTAAGGGGCTCTCAATCCCTCATTATAGAGGTTAGATTTTGATGCCATTGAATTGTTGTCAAATTGAATACTCACTTCCATAGCTCTTACATGTGCTTTTTCTTGATATCTTAATATCATCTAGCTTAACAATGCATACATCTAGCTTGGTTTCTTTTATTATTTAATAGAATAAATTGCATATCATATAGATTACCTACACACTCATGTTTTGCATAAATCCTTCATTCTAGAAAGGTCTAGTTACTTGCATCTCGTTCTAAGAGCACATAGGAAAAATCCTTCTAGTTAGAAGGCAGTAGGTTACATTGTTAGACCTCTTGGATGAACCCTTCCATGTCCATTCTAGGATGAATTTACATACAATGACCATGTTGAAGTGTAGGTGAAAGATCCAAGGCCTCATTTTTAGATACACACTATCCAACACTCAACAAGTTATGCTTTAACCCATCAACAAAGTAAACATCATCAATTTTATTCTTTCCATCTAGAGTAATAGATCTTATCCTTGTTATGTGATAGACTGCATTATTAACAACTCTAACAATAAATCCATCATGATTCCTAAATTTAACAAACTTAATCATATCACCAGTCATGTGATGTGACCATTCACTATCTATTATCCAATTAGAACTCTTTTCAACTTAGGAAACTAGAGATTTTTATTTTGTAATTTCTATGTCAAGATCATTTTCCTTAATGGATATGAATCCAAGCTCATCATCATTTTCATCTGATTTATCATCTTCATTTGCATACAAACAATTTCTAGGTCTTTTAGGCTAGAACTTCACCTTATAATATTTCTCTCTTGAGATATTTAGATGCATAATGATCAAATTCATCACAAGTCCAACATTTAAAAATATTCTTACAACCTAGTTCTCTTCTTACAAGAAGTGTTATAGCTTCTTCAATCTTCTTATCCTCATAAAATCTAGTTCTAATGTTGCTACCAAAATCTCCATGTGTGCTCGTACTTCTAGTCAGATTACACCAAACACTTAAAGGATTAAATATTGTTTCAACACTTGTCATTTTTCTAGACTATCTCAAACTTTCTTATGTAGATTCCAATATTTCAAGCAAAGTTTCTCTCAAAAACTTCTTAGTATAGGGCATCAAAAGTTCAATCATTTGGGTTGCATGCTTGAATGGTGGTGTCAATGTTTTCAAGATCTTCCATATAACCTCATCTTCCTCTATGGATCCACCATATGATTTAATTTTTGTAACAATATTAGATATTCTATCAACATAGCTTCTTGCACATTCATCTTCTATAATTTTAAAAGCTTGAAATGCACAAATCCAATTTTGCAATCTTATTCTCTTTGTATGTGTATCACCTTCAAAAGTAGATTCTAATGCTTTACAAATCTTGTAAGATGTTAATAGAGATTTTACTTGACTGGGTGATCCCACAATAGTTTTGGATACAATTTCAATTAATTGTGTATTGTCCTTAATGTTACAAAAATGTCATATCATTATTAGTCAATGCATTCTGAGCTCTCTCAGTTACCAAAGGATCTTCAAAAATATGAGTTGTTAACCAAGTTCACTTGGTTAGCATATGAAAATTATTTTTGAGTTAGTGTCTACCAAGTAGGGTAAACTAACAAAGGATTTTCTTATTTTGGCATATTGAATTTAATTGATTTATTTATTGGTTCTAGCCAACTAAGGAGATGAATATTAATTATTCTAAATTGTATATGAGCCAACTTAACAATATGAATGATATATGTATAAGGTCAAGTTGAGAATTGAAAAGTGTGTGAGAATGTGAATGCATGGAAGATTTTGAAGATCTAATGATGCAGTAAGGAAGCAAATCAGAAGGATAAGTAGAATATCCTTGTGAAGATAAAAAGATATATTCGATCAGGAAGGATCAAGTACAAGCTAGAACAAATATTTGTAATAAAAAATTTAGTTGGAATAGAAATTAGGTCATCTCATTGTTACTCTCTAACCATTGTAGTAGTGATCTAAATCTCTTAACAGAGTTGGCTTAACAGGTATTTGTAAAACCTCTAACATGATGGAAATTCTATTGAATTGTCTAAAGAACTCTAACAAGGCCACTCCTAATAGGGTCATGCCTAAAATTGTGTTTTGTAACCTTTAATAGGGTGGGCTCCTAATAGGGCTCACTTAGAAGAGTGAAAATAATAACTAGTTGCAATTGGTGGTTTTTCCCAAATTGGGTTTCCGCATTAAATCCTGGTGTCCAATGTGTTCATGGTATTTTCTTTTAAATTTATTTTCATCTAAGTTACAAAAAAAAATCATAGATAACATCTAATATTTGCATGTTAAGTACTTACCAAGCATATTCAGTATTTGTTGAGTTACAACATTTGACGTGTGTTTGGCAAGTATTAGTAGTATTTAATTTTCAGAGTTTATTTTGTACTAACATCTAAGGGATTTGGGATTTATTTTTATGGTAACTAATTCACCCCTTCCCTCTTGGTTACTCTTATATTTTCAACAATTGGTATTAGAGCTTTTGGTGCTTGCAAAGAAGGTTTCAAAGACTTAAGCTAAAGATCAGGATGTTTTATAAAAGAGAAATTCTCAAGTTGAATAGATAAAATTTTGTGGCATGGCAAGGACTTATGAGGTTACATTTGGCTACCATCAGTAATTTATTTTTCAAATATCTTGATACTAAATACAAGATTTCTATTGGAACATTATCAGTTGAAGATATTGCTAAAAAGAAAAATCATAACATCATGATGATTGATATTGCATCTACTCTTAGTTATGTTGAGTTTGATCAATTAAAAGATTGTAAAATTGCTCATGAAATGTGCACCAAGCTAAAAGAAATTTATGGAGGAGATGAAAATGTAAGAAGAGCTAAGGCTGAAAGTCTTAGAGGTCATTTTGATCAAAAGAAAATAAGAGAAGATGAGAAAATAGCAAAATATGTGGAAATAATCAAAGCAAGTATGAGCACAATTAAAGCATCTAGAGGAGACATTCAAGAAAAAATAGTTCTAAGCAAGGTACCTAGAACTCTACTTCCTATTTATGGAATTAGAGTGTCTACTATTCAAGAAATGAGATGTGATCCAAATAATAAAATATCTTTGGATGCTCTAGTTAGATAATTAAATGCTTTTGAGTTAGGTAAATTTTATAACTATGTTCCTAGCTCAAAAGTTATTGAGTTTGCATTTGAAGCTAAATTCTCACTCAAGAAAAAGAATAAGAAATCAAAGTCCAATCAATCAAGAAGTTAAGAAGAAGAAACATAAGAAAGCTCAGATAGTAATCTTGGAGTTGTTAAAGCTCTACTTGCAAGAAAGTATTCTAAAGGTAGAGGAAAGTACAAAGGTAAAGCTCCTCTAATCTATTTTTCTTGTGAAGAAGATTGTAGCATTGCTGCAAGATGAAAAGAAAAGAAATAAGGGAAAAAAGGCAAGAAGGATTCCAAGAACTACACAAACTACAAAGAAAAAGGTAGGAGATCTTGTTTTATGGCTAAAGATTCTGATAATAGTGAAGATGAAATGGTATATATTTCAGTAATTTAAGATGAATTTGATGATGAAGGAGATAAAATGCCACTTATCTTTCATGCTAGCAAAACTGATATATGAATTATTGACAATGGCTATTCACATCATATGACTAGAGACAAAACGAAATTTGAATACATGGAATAGTATGATGGAGGTAGTGTGAGGTTTGGAAACAATGAAACTTGTAACATAAAAGGAAAAGGATGTATTTCTTTGACAAAGGAACTTGTATGTGAGAATGCTTATTGGGTTGAAAGATTAAAGAATAATCTACTGAGTGTGGCATAGTTGAATAACATTAGATTCAAGGTAAAATTTTTGAATGGATAGGCCAAACTACTAGATGGAAAAGGAAAGCTGGTTGGATCTGGCAAGAAAACAAAAGGTCATCTATTTTATCTTGATCTTAGTCAAAGTTTATGTTCTATTGCTCAAGTAGAAGAAAATTAGTTATGGCACAAAATATTATATCATGTCAACTTTGATAATATGATTAAGATAAGAAAACATAAAAGAGCAAGAGATATTTCTAGTTTGAAGAAGCCTAATATGGATCTATGCAAAAATTGCCAAATTGGTAAGATGGGAAAGACTAGTTTTAAAAACCATCAGTTAAGAGAAGTCTTACAACTTGTGCATATAGACTTATGTGGACCTTTGGTAATAGAGTGTTATAGTGGAGAAAAGTTTCGTAGAACTTGTGCATAGACTTATGTGGACCTTTTGGAATAGAGTGTTATAGTGGAGAAAAGTTTTTCATTCTTTTTGTTGATGATTATTCTAGAATAATAGTTATAATGTATCTAAAATAGAAATCATAAGCTTTTCAAAAATTCAAGTGGTATCTATCAAGAGTAAAAAAATAAACTAGAAAGAGATTGAAATGTTTAAGATCAGATAGAGGTGGTGAATTCATCTCCAATGAATTCAACAATTTCTACATCGAAAGAGTGGTCAAAAGACAAGTATCAACCCTTGGTACTCCACAACAAAATGGTATAGCTAAAAGAAGAAATAGATCCATCATGGATTGTGCAAGAACCCTGATGATTGAAAAGAATGTTGCTATCAAATATTGGAAGGAAGCTATTAGCACTATAGTTCATACCTTAAATAGAGTATATTTGAAGAAAGATTCAGACAAAACTCCTTATCAACTATGGTATGGCTACAAACCTAATGTGTGTTACTTGAAAATATTTGGTAGCAAATGTTATATCTTGAAAAAATCTAGAAAAAGAAAATTTGATGTCAAGGGTGATGAAGGCATATTCTTAGGATACTCCTATAGAAGTAAAGCATACAAATGTTTGAATCTATCTACTCATAAAATCATAGAAAGTGCACATGTGAGAATTGATGAGTTTGCATAAAAGAGTAAAGAAGAAAGCAGTAAGGAGCAAGAGGATTATAGAAGATTTGTTTACTATGAACTTGGTACCCTAGCAAATCTATCTGAAAGAGAGGAAGCTTCACCCCTCGAGTCCCCAAAATTTTGAAAAATTATTGAGTTGTAGATAGTGCAACTTGAGTCATAGTCTAAAAGACCTGAGTCATAGTTAGAGGTTGCTAAGCTAGTTGAAACCAAGTCTAATGGACCCGAGTCACAGATAATGGGACCCAAGCTTGATATTGAAGTTTAAGATGAAATAAGTGGAACTCATTCCAAATCCAAAGAACCTATGTTAGCAAGATATGTCAGAAGGTATTATGCACCTGATTAGATCATTGCAGACAAATCTGATGGAACAATGACAAGAAGAAAATTAAAAGGTACATGTTTACTTGCTAAATAAACAAAGAAAGATTGGTACATGTTAAAGATGCTTTGGATAATGAAAGTTGGGTTGAAGTAATGAATGAAGAAATAGAACAAATAGAGAAGAATAAAACTTGGACCCTCATTCCTAAACCCAAGGATAAAAATGTAATTGGTAGAAAATGGGTGTTTAGAAACAAGCTGAATGAAGATAGAAAAGTTTCCATAAACAAAGAAAGATTGGTTTCCAAAGGTTATTCTCAAGAAGAAGGTATTGATTATGGTGGAACTTTTTCTCCTATTGCAAAATTAGAAGGTGTTATAACTCTACTAGCATATGCAGCACATAAAGGACTCATAGTGTATCAAATGGATATTAAATCTGCATTCTCAAATAGAATTCTTGATGAGGAAGTCTACATTGAACAACTAGACTTGGTTCTATAGATCCTAACAAAAGAGACATAGTCTGCAAATTACATAATGCATTATATGGTCTCAAGAAAGCTCCCAAAGCTTGGTATGAAATACTTCATAACTACTTGATACAGATTGGATTTCAAAGAACAAATGATAATAGTAGTATGTATATTAAAGAAGAACTAGACAAGAAGATTGTGTTGGCAGAGATATTTGTTGATGATACCTTATTCACAAGAAATGATGACTTATGCAAAGCATTTTTAGAAAAAATGAGTTAAGAATTTGAGATGTCCATGTTTGGAGAGATAAAACTCTTTTTTGGATTGTAGATTTAGCAAGAAACAAAAATGGTGTATGCATCACTCAATCCAAATATATTAAAGAGATACTAAAGAAATTTGGAATGGAAAATTCAAGACTAGTTCGAACTCCTATGTCTACTAGACATAAGCTTTCCAAAATGATGATTCAAAAGAAGTAGATTAGACCACATATAGATCAATGATTGGAAAATTGTAGTATGTACTAGTGCATACAATGCTTGATATTGCATTAGTAGTTGGTATGGTGGCAAGATTCTTAGCAAATCTTAGAGAAAATCACATGATAGTAATCAAGAGAATCATGAGATATCTAAAAGGTACTGAAGACTATGGCTTATGGTATAAACTTGGAGGCAATCTAGACTTAAAAGTGTTCACTAATGCTAATTGGGTAGGAAGTATTGATGATAGGAAAAGCACTAGTGGTGGAGCATTCTTTCTTGGTAAAAGACTAGTGTCTTGGACAAACAAGAAACAAAATTGCATCTCTCAATCCATAGCAGAGGTAGAATATGTGGGAGTAGTAGTTAATTATTCTAAAATTGTTTGGTTCAAGAAAATGTTGGAAGGAATGAAGATAGAGACAAAAGATCTAGTAGTCATATACTATGATAACACCAATGCAATCAATATATCAAAGAGCCTAGTGATGCATACCAAAACAAAGCACATTGCTATAAAATATCACTTCTTAAGAGAATTGGTGCAAGATAAAGAAGTCAGATTGGAATATGTAAATAAAAAAGAATAAATTATAGACATATTCACCAAGCCATTACCTAAGGATGCATTTTTGTATCTAAGACTTGTAACCTAGGGGTCATTCCCTTATTTGAAGCTCACTAAATGAAGTTTAGTGATGCATCAACTAGAACCTATGAAGATCAGTCAGTTGGTGCAATATTGATAAGGGCATATTGCACATGAATCAATACTTAAGGTACATTGATATTAATAGAATTCTAGTATTTAGCATGAGTTGTCAAAGAGGGAGAAGTTTATTGTCATGTCTCAAAAGAAATTTTTAATTAGGAGGAGAAGTTTTCTATAAGAGGGAGAAGCATGATATCATAGAGATGTCTAAGAGGGAGAATGAACTTGGTAAAAAATTTGTAGACAAAAGTTTCCTAATAGAGGGAGAAACCAAAGGTAGAAAGAGTTCATAGTGACAAAGAAAGTTCTCATAGATGTGAATTAGAATGAAAATAAGGATACGTTCCTTACTTTATTCTTGTTCCAAAATTTTATTATGTTATGACATGTTGTGTTGCCATCAATTCCAAAGAGGGAGATTATTGAATACAATTGATTAATTGTGTATTGTCTTTGATGTTACACAAATGTCATATCATTATTGATCGATGCATGCTGAGCTCACTTGGGTAGTGAAGATAGTTTTCTATGTCTATTAAGCATTCCTATGTTTACCTAGTTTAGAATGGATTGTCTATGAAGTTCACTTGGATGTCAAAGGAAAGTCTATAGAAGATGAGTGTTAATCGAGCTCATTTAGTTAATGAAGGAAATGTTGGATGGAACCAGTGTTAATTGAGCTCACTTGGTTACCAAAGAATCTTCGTGAATATGCAGTGTTAATTGAGTTCACTTGGTTAACATAGGAAAATAGTTTCTAAGTTAGTGTCTACCGAGTAGGGTTAGCTAACAAAGGATTTTCTATTTTGGCATGTTGAGTTTAAATGATTTATCTATGGGTTCTAGCCGATTGAGAAGATCAATATTAATTATTCTAAGTTATATATGAGTTAACTTGACAATATGAATGATATAAGTATATCATCAAGTGGAGAATTTGAAAGTGTGTAAGAGTGTGAATGCATGAAAGATTTTGAAGATCTAATGATGTAGTAAGGATAAGAAGAATATCCTTGTGAAGCTGAAAAGATATATTCAATCAAGAAGGATCAAGTATAAGCTAGAACAAAGATCTATAATCAAAAATTTAGTTGCATCATAAATCAGGTCATCTCATTGTTACTCTCTAACCATTGTAACATTGATCTTAATATCTTAATAGAGTTGGCTTAACAACAATTTGTAAAACTTCTAACAAGGTGGTAGTTCTATTGACTTGTCTAAAGACCTCTAACAAGGCCACTCCTAACAGGGTGATTAAATCCTTTAATAGGGGCACACCTAATAGTGTGTTTTGCAACCTTTAATAGAGTTGGCTCCTAACAAGGCTCACTTCAGAAGAGTGAAAACAATAACTAGTTGCAATCAGTGGTTTTTCCCAAATTGGGTTTCCATGTCAAATCTTGGTGTCAAATGTGTTCATGCTATTTTCTCTTATGTGTTTCCATCTAAGTTAAGACAATGATAATCATAGAAAACATCTAAGATTTACATGTTAAGTACTTACCTAGCATATTGAGTATTTACCGAGCTACAACATTTTAAGTACTTTTGACCAATTTTGACATTGAAATCAACATTTTTGAAACAAATCTCACATTTAAGTGACTATATCTCTTAAAGTATGAATAATTTGAAGATGATGCAAAATAGTGATTTCTAGTACTTTTCTCCTACCATGTAACTATATATTTTAATATTTTTAATATAAAATTATTTTTAAGTCAATTTTTTCTTCTCCCTAAAAAAGTGGTACATATGAAAAATCAAATTTCTTAAAGAGTGATAGTAATTTTGAGGTAATTATTTTGATGTTGGATTTATAACATCAATATCTAGAAGATCCATTTGGTTTAACTCAATTTGGTTGAATATTGTATAGTTTATGATGCTCTGAAGTGACATCAATTGTAATTTAAACATACTTTCATTTGACAAGGATAACATGAACAATATATTAGAAATCAAATTTTATTTTTTCAATATATCAGCTATCTCAGTAACCTATTTCCTTTCAATTTTTTTGACCTAATTTGGAATTTTTCCCGAAGTGTCGAATTCAGTTGATGTTCTTTAAGAAATCAATAACGAGTTAAACTCATTTTTGAAATTCTTAATGAATATAATACATATTAAAGTTATAGTCATTGAAAAGTTTTCTCTAAGAAGTACAATTTGGCATTTATTGATTTATAGTAGGAGATCATTTTATCTCAATTTTCAGCGTCAAAACACCATTTTTTTCCTAAGAAAATAGCAAAGTTTTTTTTTTAATATATGTTTGCAAGAACATATTTAATATGTTTTAATATATTCATGTGAACATATGTTTTAAAAAATGGCAAATTTGAAGTGAAAATAGTAACTTTTGTATATTGACACAAACCTTTATAGTATTTATGTTCACATGAATGTGCCTATTTATATCTAATTATGTTTGCATGAACATAAATGTAGGTAATGTTTGCACAAATGTTTGCTTAATATTTGCAAAAAAAATTGAAAATTTCCATCCGTTTCTAATTTTGTTCAAGCCACAAAAGTTGTACCCACTATTGTGGGATTACCCGACTATATTCACTTTCTAGAATCATTGATAGTAAGGATTCTTTGGCTTACATATTACACATAAACATATATCTTTCTACTTCATTGCTTTCTTCCAATTTTTCTTCTTTCACAATTGTCTTGCTACTTTTCATCAAAAGCCAATAACCTAGATCCATATATAATAGATGAGTCTTCATCTTATCCTTTGAGCTATGATGGTTGAACCCATTAAATTTAGGACTATCCTTTCTGAAAATATTCACCATAAATCTCCAAAAGCTAATAAGTTTTCTCTTCAAGGACTTGAGGCTCTGGTACCAATTGTTAGAATATATAGTCCACCAATACAACTAAGAGTGAGAGGGGGGCGGGGCTAGGGGTGAATAAGTATCCAACTATTTATCATAATTATCAACTTTAAACAAACTTAACCATGTGAGTAATATAATTAGAAACCATAACAAGTTACTCATGCACAATAACACTAGATATGTTAACTAGAGAAACCCTTGATTAGAGGGAAAACCCTAGTGGGGATGATACCCACAAGATGATGTACTAATATAAATATTCATTGTTAGACGATGGACCCTGTTAGAAGTATATAACAACATTTAGTACATATTAATCCCTCTTAGGAGACTTTGAATCTATCTTAGGAGATTCCAACACTATTAGGAGATTCCAACCTTGTTAGGAGTTGTGGAAGGTAGATGGACCCACTATCCAAATAGCTTCAAGGGAAAGACCAATGAACCCATTGTCCAAATGACCTTTGTATTATTTCTTGAAAAATAATAGAATTGAAGTGTACTTCCTTCCTACTTCTCTATCCTATCAACTAGACCTTTGCTCCTTTTATATCTTGTAACTAGATCAGAAATCTCACTTCCAATAATCCTTTGGGTTGCTTACTTGCATTCACCAAACACTCCAATCATTTTTGCACTTCACATAGAACATATATTTCAATTTGATACCCAAACAAGGAAAACATTTTTCCTTTATATCTTGAAAATAATTCCTTGAATCGTCCTTGAGGCTTTTCCAATTAATTATAATAAGATAATTAATTAATTCATAATTACAATAGCATTGTCACCCCGCAGTCTATATAAAACTTCACATGTATGATACTAGGGCTTACATAGTTGCTAACATCACCACTAGACTTTCATTTGTCATTGTTTGACCATGCATCAACAAATTAAATCTCTACTTGAAGATATAATAGGATCATTATAAATTGCTTTCAATGCACTTTGTCTTTATATTGATCTTTGTAAGTCACTTATAACTTTTGTACATCATCAACTTAGACTCTACAAATTTAACCTCATAATTGTGACACTAGGTATAACATGTCCTTAAACATGCTTCACTTGTACATCAAAACTTTGTCCGTAGAAGAATGATCTTTGTCTACTACTCTACTAGTCTTCATAGACTTACTACTATGCTAACATCAATGAAAAACACACTCATGAATGCATCATGTCAATACTCTCCAATGCTTTGAATACTCCCTCAAAGGAATACCATCCACATTCATGCTAACATTCTCTAATATGTGTTTTATTATTTTTAGATATTGCTTATATTTGCATGTAATTTTATTGTTTTTATCTTGATTAATCCTAACATATTTTTTTATCAATGCACTATAATAATAATGAGATGAATGAAGAAATATAGTCTATAATAAGGATTATTGAATGAGTAATGAATAGGGCTATAATGGCAGTATCAATACTCATGTCAAAAATAAAATAAGTAGTTAAAGAAGAGGGGAGAGAGAAGAGGAACGGCATGAGCAAGACATCATATATTTTTTCATGATGGGCCTACACACCCTCACTATTTATTGGAGTATGATATTTCTTAGCATGGTTATGGTTATCTTTAAAGACTTATTAAGATCCTTGTTATGGTTATTTTTAGGTAGAATTTGAACTAAGATTTTTATTTGAATTCACACAACTTTAGTTTAAATATCAAATGTACCAACTTTTAAGTATTTGGGTTTCTTTTTGTCACCATATTGGTGTTTCATGTGTTGTTGAAAACTTGTTTTTCCTAGGTTGGTTTTTCTTTGTATTTTTTGTTGTGATATTTTTTAATAGGATGAGAACAATTTCTCTATCAATCTAATAATTTACGTTTTTTTAATCTAGTCCATATCTAGTATTAAGATTTTATCTAGAGAAAGAACAATAAATCTATGTTTGAGCTAGGTAGACCATTTTTTTTATATAACTCTTACATCATTTTAAAATTATTTAACACATTTTTTAATTTTAAAATTATGTTAGTAGTATATTTGACTAAAGATAATATGATGTTTTACAATTTATAGATTCTTTAATAGTATTTGTACTTACTCTTTATTTTTATTAGTTTAAATATGAGACACGAAGTCAAACATATCAGGGATTTTAATAATCTATCAAAAATTTTCCATTAATTATTAGTATAGATTCATGTACAATAAGTTTGCACGCACACACACACACACACACACACACAAACAATTTGAATAGCTCATAATTATGTCAAGCAAGACATTTTATTATGGTCAAATAATAATATTAGTTTTAACATGTTGGTCACCTAAATGAAAACCTCCATTAAGATATTGAATTTGTTGAATATTTTGGCTAGCAAGCTATGCTTACATGGAATTACCATTGAACTAGAGGGGATGATATGATAATGCTTTGAGGGTTAGGGCTAACCTCTAGAAGTATAAACAATCAAGCCTTTTGAAGAGATCCCCATAAATGATATCTCTAAATATTTCAAATGAGTATAACAAATAAAATTTCAATTTCAATTATTTGATTAAAATTATTTCACAACATTTTCATCAACATTGAAGGCTTCACTTAGAAATTTAAGCTTTTTGACTTATCTTTTCAAATCATATTATATGATCTATCATTAAAAAAAAATTAAAAACAAAAAAAACAAAAAATATTTAGATTTTTATATAGAAATATTTTAACTTTGATGCCATCAGCAGTCAAAAACTCCATTTTAATAAAATATTTATATAAAGAAAATTTAAATATCAAATTTACAATTTATAGATTCTTTAATAGTATTTGTACTTACTCTTTATTTTTATAGTCTAAATATGAGACACAAAGTCAAACATATACACACACAATTTGAATAGCTCATAATTATGTCAAGACATTTTATTATGGTCAAATCATAATATTATTATCAACATGCTGGTCACTTAGATGAAAACCTCCATTAAGATATTGAATTTGCTGAATATTTTGACTAGCAAGCTTTGCTTACATGGAATTACAATTGAACTAGAGGGGATGATATGTTAATCCTTTGAGGGTTAAGACCAACCCCTGGAAGTATCAACAATTGAGCCTTTGAAGAGATTCCCATAAATGATCTCTCTAAATATTTTTAATGAGTATAACAAATAAAATATCAATTTCAACTATTTGATTAAAATTATTGACATCATTTTCATTAACATGGAAGCCTTCACTTTGAAATTTTATATTTTTGACTTATCCTTTTAAATCATATTATATGATCTATCACTACAAAATTTCAAAAATGAAAGGAAAAAAAATATTTACAATTTTATATAGAAATATTTTAACTTTTATGCCTCAGCAGTCAAAGACATCATTTTAATAAAATAATTATATAGAGAAAATTTTCATTTATTTTTATTCTAAGTTAAACTGTTTTTAATAATTTGGGTTGACTTTTTTTTTCGTGGTAGGCCTAGATTGTGCAAGTTATTATTATTGTTTTGTATGTGGATTGGGATTATAATTATAAATATTACATGACATTATCCAATGCGTGTGCAATACCAAACCTCACAGGTTCTTCTGTATAGGCATATTCAGTATTTAATTTTATTTCTCTGTAACCCTTTCTATATAGATAGCAGTCTCTAAGATATTAATTATTAATAGCAAAGATATTGAAGTTCTTGAATGATCTCCCAGCTTGTTATACATCAAAATGGCTAAAGTGTGTAGTGACTCAGTGAAACACACAAGGCTTTGCTTTTTCATGATGAGTTTTATCATTTTACAATATGTAGTAATGGCCAGAGAGTTACATGGAGGTTTTTTAATCAGATTCTCTACTCTTATTGTTTTTATCAGATTGTTCACTTGTTAGCGTACAATTCTTTGCTTATCATCTTCTCAGCTTGTTAGCATAAAATTATGCGTTAAATCTAACTTTAGTTAGATTCTTTTCAAATTCAAAAGAATTATTTGGTAATTTATTTGAAAGTTTAGATTGATTATACGGACAAAGTTCAAACTTTTTGGTTAGATTTTGTTATTCATCCTTTTGTTTCTAGAACGATTCTCACTATCCTTATAAAACATTATAGAATACCATTTCAAAGATGAATGAAGAAAAACATTCATACAATCAAACTGAAAATCTATTTTCTTTAATTATTGAATTGTTGATATTTTGGTGTATTCAGGAGCCATAAAAGCTTTTACGTTGTCCGCAAAGGATCAAAAAGAGGTAAAAACACAGTTCAAGATTCATCAAATACGTTTTTCTCTATTGATTGCAATGCTATAAAATTTTGTTTCTTGGATTTCATTGGGTTGATTGTAATTTTATTTTCCATTGTGGGATTGCATTGCAGTTGATTTCTAGCACGGTGGAAGGAAAATATCTTGCTACTGAATGTGAGAATGATGGGGATGAAGAAGAATGCATGGATAGAAGAACATTGGCAGCTCATACTGATTATATATATTCAAAACATCCCTAGATATTGCTGCCTTAGTTTCCTGCATATTATGCAAGCATTATGTTTAGAGTAGGAATCTCTAGAACATAAAACCACATATAAACTACGTAGGATAGAGAGTGTCATCAATAATATGTATGATTGATGCAGTACATACATAGCTTACTTTATAGGCAGATTGTGGTTTAGAATAGTTTCTATTTAATTTTTGCTTCTGGAAAATTCTTGTGTATCAAATTTGTACTTTGAGGGATTGGTATAATTTTATGGATATTATGCTTTATGCAATAATTATTGTTGAATCATGAATATACTAAATAAATCTTGTGGGTATTAAACAGCTGCAATATTGATAATGGGCTCCCTGATCAACAGGCGGCTGGATAAGATTTTCCATATAAAATTGGTCCATACCTCCCCCGACATTTCTTTCAAAATGGATTTGTCATTGAAAAGAAGCTCTTTGTCTAGAAGAAATTTGATTTATTTTTATATTGCATATCATTTTATTTGGATACCTTATTTTGAAGATTTTTTTTTGGCATAATATGTCTCGATTGTGTGGTGAAATCAATCTATCTGCGTGGAACTGATAATTGAAAGCTGACTTGCTGAATGTGATTGATAAGTTAGTTTATCTTATCTAATGTTTATAAATATGAATGAAGATTTGGTCACAGTTTCGGGTAGGTTAATTCATTAGCTTGTAAACAAATATGAACTAGCACTTGTATCAGAAGGTATAATGTATTTACATATGCTGTAGATATTATCTAAAATTAAAAAATTTAGAAGACTTAATTATATTCTTAGTGGTAACCCAAACAATACAATAAGAGTAAAAATGTTCAAATGTTACCAAAGAGGTGCAATAGAGCACAAGGAGAAAGCTGTCACAATTTTCTTATAAAGTAATTTGGAAGCACTTGATTTACATCATATCAGAGAAAAGAACTTGAACAACCATTTTATTTGAAAACCAAATTTACAATCAATCTCATTTGATTTTAAGTGAACAAACATTTTAATTCAAAAGAACATGCTCTAAATGTTGCTTTAATGATTTTCATGTAGGAAACAAAGCACCATTTTGTTGAGAATTGTGTTTTAACCTTGCAAGCTTTTTCTAGAAAATTTTAAAATTTGATTGTGGTAGTTTGCCACATGTTTATGAGTTGGAAAAAGGTGTATGAGTTGTTAAAAATGTGTCTAGTCTCTATAACAATGTACAAGAGCTATTTTAGAGTGTAAACAACTCATTATATGACTTTTATGGGGGTCTAAACTAGAAGACAAAATTATGAATAGAAATTGTATTCTTGGAGTTACAAATTACAAATCTGTAACATGTGGCATAGTTGTTGTGCCCATGGTTTTATAAGACCAAAAATGGTTTCTAAGTGAAAAATCACTATAAAAGGAGGGCTTGGGGAGGTGTTTGAATCATCGAGTTTAGTTTGCAAGACTAGTGCTAGAAGGATTCTCTGAGTCCGAGTCTAAGTTCAAGATGTGGTGATGCACTCCTATAAGAACTTGCATTGCAAGTGTATTGTAATCATCTTGGTTTGATAATGCATTGTGTGGGTTTTGAAGGGTGGGGTTTCTCTCCCAGTAGGATTTTCCCACGGTAATCATTGTGTTATGTGTTCATTGTTATTATGCTTTATTATGCATTTCTTGGGATCTCTACAATAGCTACTTAAATTTTCATAATTGTCCTCTCAAAGATTAGTGTAGGAAGTGATTCTGCACACCTTAGCTTCCTTACACATTTTAATATAAGACTCGCTCTTCCTATTGACTTGTCCAATCACAAAAAAAAATATTATTTTGTTTTTAGACACATCTTCACTTAATTTTTCCTAAGTTACACACCTGATCATATTTCAAACAATAGATACCTTATTTTGTTTTAACTCTTATAAACCACTTGTTGTAAAATTTAGTACAATCATAAAATTAAAACACATTTCCATAGTCAATAAGAGGCATTTCACTATAACTAAAATGTTGGAACTATAATATGTGCTTCATCCTTATCACTTAGAAAATTATAATTCCATTATGAATTGAATTAAATACAACTAAAATTTTCAAACCAATCAACACAAAATGTCCATTCAAGAATATGGAGTTGTATCTACTTTACGATAAAGACACTTAATTTTTCCTAAGTTACACACTTGATCATATTTCAAACAATAGATACCCTATTTTGTTTTAACTCTTTTAAACCACTTGCTGCAAAATTCACTACAATCATAAAATTAAAACACATTTCCATAATCAATAAGAGGCATTTCACTATAACTAAAATGCTGGAACTATAATATGTGCTTCATCCTTATCACTTAGAAAATTATAATTAAATACAACTAAAATTTTCAAACCAATCAACACAAAATGTCCATTCTAGAATATGGAGTTGTATCTACTTTTACAATGAAGACACTTAATTTTTCCTAAGTCACACACCTAATCATATTTCAAACAATAGATACCTTATTTTGTTTTAACTCTTTTAAACCACTTGCTGCAAAATTCACTACAATCATAGAATTAAAACACATTTCCATAGTCAATAAGAGGCATATCACTATAACTAAAATGCTAGAACTATAATATGTGCCTCATCCTTATCACTTAGAAAATTATAATTCCATTACAAATTGAATTAAATACAACTAAAATTTTCAAACCAATCAACACAAAATGTACATTCAAGAATATGGAGTTGTATCTACTTTTACGATGAAGATGTGAGAAATAAATCACAACTTTATAAAACTTCACTTGGCACTAACTATTGCTGAGTGTCAGTTTTCTTGGCACTTAAGGAGATGAGTGGTAATTTGCTCAGCACGTAAAAGTGCCAAGTGACAGGCAGTACATGCCAAGTTAGCTTGGCACAAGAAGAAGCCAAGTGAGCTCAGCACACAAAGAAGCTGAGTAAGCTCACCACACAAAGGGCAATGCTCGGCAACAATGGATGTCGAGTGATCTCGGCTCAAACTAGAAATATTATAACTTAGAGAAATTTCAACTTAAATGTTTCCACCATTAAAACTAGAGAACCAAAGCTTGAAGCTTCTAAACAAATTTCTCAAATGCAATGAATAGGAGAAGAACAATGGATTCAAGTATGCCTTCTTGCTTTCTATTCAACTTTGATTAAAAACATTACAAAATTTGGGAGCATTCAGCTTCAACCAGAAAACTCTAAAATAACCCTAAACTAGTAAAACTTCAAACTTCAATGAACTTTAATCTTGCAGCTCTAATTGCTACATACAATGGTGCCTGGAGAAATCACTGCTTCAATAGGACAAAACCAACAATAGCAAACTTACAGAGTGAACAAGGGAAACACTTGCCGACTAGATCTGTTGATCTCTTTCCTTTTGCTTTGCTTTGCTCTACAACTTCTATCTTCTCTGCTCTGTTGAACTGACTCTCTGAATAAATGAATGTAGAAAACATTCCTTTTGTCATATTCCATTTTCCCTCTCAAAATTCAAATTTCAAAATCACCTACCAAAATAAATGCCTATCGTCCATTGATGCTTGCGGGAAACAAACTAATAGGATAGATGGGTGTGGTGCTCGAGGACAACTTGCAGGCTCTCAACATTCAATTTCCAACACTCCCTCTTTGTCCTAAGACCCACAAACAAGGATCATTGTTGATCCAAATCAACTACACCAATACACTCTCTTAGGTGTACAAAACTTTCAATGCCTAGTGGCTTTGTGAAAATATCTACTAGTTGCTGCTCAGTCTTAAAAAAATTATATCTTGATATCTCCATTCTCCACCAACTCTCTAATGAAGTGATATCTGATCTCAATATGTTTGCTTCTCCCATGGAAGACTAGATTCTTAGACAGTGCAATTGATGAAATTTTGTCACAATAAACTGGGGTTCCATCCTCTTGTCTTTCTTTCAAATTTGTCAAGATCCTCCTTAGCCAAATTGCTTGACATGCTGTTGCATTTGCTGCTATGTATTCAGCCTCTACTGAAGATTGAGCAACAATAGGTTGCTTCTTGGATGCCCATGAAATTGCACCCAATCCCATATGAAACATGTATCAAGAAGTGCTCTTCCTATCATCTATACTTCTAGCCCAATCACTATCAGTGTAACCAACCAACTTGAATTCATTTGATGTAGTATACAAAATTTCAAATCCCTTGGTACCTTTCATATATCATAGGATCCTCTTTCCCACTTGCCAATGGGAGTCCTTTGGTGTTTCCATAAATATGGAAATCAAACTTACTACATGCATTAGGTCTGACCGAGTTGCAGTCAAATACATTAAACTTCCAACCATAGTCTTGTATAGTGTTGGATCCACTCTCTTGCTAGAGTCTTCCTTGCTCAACTTTAGACCTACTACTATTGGTGTGGGGGCTGCCTTACTATTCTGCATTTTGAATCTCTTCAAGATCTACCTTGCATATTTTTCTTGAGAGATAAAGATTTCATCATGCATTTGTTTTACTTCTATGCCTAGAAAGTATTTCAAGAGACCTAGGTCTATCATTTCAAATTCATTTTTCATGGCCTCTTTGAACTCACCAATTAGAACCTTGTTATTACCAGTAAAAATCAAATCATCTACATACAAGGCAACAATCAACACATTTCCATTTTCTACCTTGATGTAGAGAGTAGGCTCACCATTGCTTTTGCTAAAGCCATTGCTCATCAAATATGAGTGAATCCTACTGTACCATGCCCTTGGAGCTTGCTTGAGCCCATAAAGAGCTCTCTTCAATATATATACTTTGTTCTCTTCACCTGCTACTTCATAACCAGGTGGCTGCTCGATATATACTTCTTCCTTCAATACACCATTTAGGAAGGTGGACTTCACATCCATTTGATATACCTTCCATTTGTGTTGAGCTACAATTGCTATAATAGTATGCATAGTTTCCATTCTTGCAACTAGGGTATATGTCTCATCATAATCTCTTCCATACTAATTTTTTTAGCCCTTGACTACCAGCCTTGCCTTATGCCTATCAATTTTTCCTTCAACATTACATTTGGTCTTGTAGACCCATTTCACTCCAATTATTTTCTTCTTGGGAGGAAATTCAATTAGCTCCCATGTCTCATTTCTTTCTATAGCATCTATCTCCTCATCCATGGTCTTACACCATTTCTTCTCCTTAACAACTTTTTCAAAATATACTGGATCACTATGAGAAAATAACGCAAAATTAACACTCTCATCATAATCTTCATACCTTTCATTTTGGTATATCTCCCTAAGACTCTTGGTCTTTCTTGGTAATAAGGAGGAGAGTGTGGGATTAGAATTTTCACTGTTGTTGCTTTGCTAACCAGCTCAGTTTTCACTGTTATGCGGCATTGACACTCAATCATGCTTAGAGGAGCTCGACAATAACTGAGGCTACTTTCCTTTTCTTCTATCTACTCCTTCTTCTTATTGTTCATCAACATTCTCTTCATTCATCATTGGCACTTTACTTGAGGTACTGGGTGACTCATCAATTTGTCCATACCAAGATTGATCTTCAAGAAATTTCACATCTCTTGAGAGAATCATCTTGTTGTTCAATGGGTCATACAATCTGTATGACTTTGATTCTGAGCTATACCCTATGAAGATGCACTTCACTCCTTTGTCATCCAATTTCTACCTTTTCTCTTTAGGTACATGTGCATATGCAACACATCCAAACACCATTAAGTGTTCAACTATCCATCTTCCTCGTGACCATGCTTCCATTGGAATTCTGTCATGGACTGCCTTTGTAGAAAACTTATTAATTAGGTAAACTTCTATTGCCAAAACCTCTCCCCAAAATTTAGTTGGGAGACCTTTCTCTTACATCATACTCCTTGCCATTTCAACAATGATCCTATTCTTTCTTTTAGCCACTCCATTCTGCTATGGTGTATAGCCGGTTGTGAGCTCTTTCTTTATACTGTGTTTCCTGCAAAAAATTACAATAGAATTGGAGGTATACTCCCCTCCTCTATCTGATCTTAGGACCTTGATATAGCGTCCACATTCTCTTTCAGCCTAGGCTTTGAACTCAACAAACTTATCAAATGCTTCAGATTTAGATTTCAAAAAATAAACCCATGTCCTATGACTGAAATCATCAATAAATGTCATGAAATAAGTACTCCCCCCAATGGAAGTAACTTTCATAGGACCAACTAGGTCAATATGCACTAACTCTAATGAATATCTAGCCCTCCTAGAATTTCCAGAATTAAAGGGAAGCCTATGTTGCTTACCCAAAATACAAGCCTCATACTTGTCACATGAATTTCCTCTTCATTGCAAACCTTCTATCATTCTTTTATTTGACAACAAATTTAGACCAGCATAGCCAAGATGACCATACCTGAGGTGCCATAGCCCTGAAGGATCTTTAATCACACTTCTTAGAGCTGATTGTGTATGAGGTGTAGTACAAACTTGAGATGAGAAACGTGTCTCTATCCTCAAGGGAAACATTTTGTTCTTTGTCATTTGAACTGCTACAAGTAGGTTCTTGCTCCCATCCTTTTCATGAGTGACACATGTGTCATTCTCCATCAGCACTTTGTAACCATTTTGAATGAGCTAACCAATGCTCATCAAATTGTGCTTCATACTAGGGAAAAAATATACATTTTGTATTTCCTTCTTCTCACCTTGCTTGGTGCAGACCATAATAGATCATTTTCCCACAACTGGTAGGGTTCCATTGTTACCCATTTTAATCTCAAATTGGAAGCTCTTTTCAATAAATGAAAACAAGGTTTCATTACAACTCATGTGGTTGCTACATCCATTGTCGAGGTACCAAACCTCAACGCTTTCTTCTTCACCAACATTACACATGATGGAGGCTGTGGCATTGTTTCCACTTCCCATGTTCACATCAACCACATTTTCTTATCCTGACTGATCATTTTGCCTCTTCCAAAATTCACTTGCATAATGCCCATATTTATGATATTAGTAGCATTCTACATTACTCATATTTGAGTTGTAGTTTTTCTTACTTCCTCTTAAAGTATTTTGTGAGCTACTTGCTCCATCTGCTCTTCCTAAGCTTTCTGGTGTAGCATTTCTTTATCCTCCATTACCTCGACCTCTACCTCTAGAGTTTCTACCTGAGCCATTTCTTCCTCTCCCCCTTACTCTTGGATTTGAATGAGCCTTGAATGCTTGCTCTTGAGAAGAAAAAGATGTAGATCTGTTTATCCTATACTCATGGGTTTGAAGAGTACCCATCAACTTGTCCATTGTCAAAATAGTGAGGTTTTTTGCCTCTTCTATGGTCATGACTAAATTGTCATATTTATGAGGTAAACTCCTCAATATCTTTTCCACTATCCTTTTCTCTTGATAGTCTTCTCCATTTGACTTTAGTTAGTTAATCACATTGGAGGTCCTTGAACTGAAATATGCAACTGATTCATTTTCCTTCATCTGAAGGTTCTCAAACTCCCTCCTTATATTTTGTAGCTTTACTATATGGACTTTATTAGTCCCCTTGAAGTTCATCTCAAGGATATCCCATACTTCCTTTGCATAATTTTCTACTACAATCTTGGGAAATACTATCTCTATCATTGTTGCTTCAATAAGACTTAATGCCTTAGCATACTTCCTCCTTGACTCTTTCAAATGAGTCTTTTATGCATTTGTGAGAGTAGAATACTAAGTTGGGTTAGTCACATCATTGAACCCATTAACTATAAACTCCTAAAAATCATTTGCAACCATTATGGTCTTCATCTTCTTTGCCCATGTATCATAGTTTTATCCATTGAATGGTGGTGGTTGCTACCATATCTTTCCTACATCTCTTGCCATGTCAAAAATCCTAGAAAAAAACTTTTCCCTAACTCACTGTGGATGTGGGGCCTCAAAGCTCTGATACCATGTGAGAAATAAATCACAACTTTAAAAAACTTTTCTTGGCACTAACTATTGTCGAGTGCTAGTTTTCTCAGCACCTTAAGGAGCCGAGTGGCAATTTGCTTGGCACATGAACTTGTTGAGTGACAAGCAGTAGGTGCCAAGTTAGCTTGGCACAAGAAGAAGCCAAGTAAGCTTGGCACATGAAGAAGCCAAGTAAGCTCGAAACAAAAAGGGAAATGCTCGACAACAATGGATGCCGAGTGAGCTTGGCTCAAACTGAAAAAATTATAACTTAGAGAAATTTTAACGTGAATGTTTCCACTATTAAAACTAGAGAGCCGAAGCTTGAAGCTTCTTAAAAAATCCTCAAATTTAATGAATAGGAGAAGAAAAATGGATTCAAGTATGCCTGTTTGCTTTCTATTCAACTTTAATTAAAAATATTACAAAATCTAGGAGCATTCAGCTTCAACCAAAAAACCCTAAAATAACCCTAAACTAGTAAAACTTCAAACTTCAATGAACTTTAAACTTGCAGCTCTAATGGTTGCATACAATGGTGCCTTGAGCAATCACTGCTTCAACAAGATAAAACCAACAATAGCAAACTCACAGAGTGAACAAGGGAAACACTTGCCAACTAGATCTGTTGATCTCTTTCCTTTTTTTTTGCTTTGCTCTGTAACTTCTATCTTCTTTGCTCTGCTAAACTGACTCTTTGAATGAATGAATGTAGAAAGAATTCCTTTTGTCATATTCCACTTTCCCTCTCAATGTTCAAATTTCAAAATCACCTACCAAAATCAATGTCTACCATCCATGGATGCCTACGGGAAACAAACTGACAGGGTAGATGGGCATGGGGCTCAAGGACAACCTACAAGCTCTCAACGTTCAATTTCTAACAGAAGAGAGAACAAAAGAAACTCACAACCAACTTTTAGTCATTTTGTGCCAAAAGAATGAATGAGTCTAAGATATATGTATTTTCCTATCTCCAATGATTCCTATAGAAATGAATATAAGCATCAAACATTGCACACTATGGTAGCAATGGAGGAGACACTAAATAGTTGATGTTCTATATTGGTAAAACTCTGCTCTATAGGTCATAATGACCATAGTTATACTTTAGGTTTGTTGTAAAATTAAAAAAATAACAATCGATTCCACAAAAAAGATAACATCAACCTCCAAACATATCCACCTTAACGCTACATTATTTTAGAACATAAAATACTAATCTTTTCCAAATGGTTTAATTCTTCCAGTGTCTATTTAATTGTCATTCAAGAAGCAAAACAACTAAGGATGACTTATAAAATAAATACATAAGTTTAATAACCATATTAAGTTTTCAAGTTCACAAGAATAATATTTATCTATCCCTAATAGATGCTATTAAATTCTCAAACAGAATTTGCAACAACTTTTGTGTCTCACACAGACCATATCTCATGTAACTTATTCATAGTACAAAGATAAAAATTACTAATAACCAATAACTTCATTCACAATGAAAAATAGCTGAATCACCTCTTGAAGGAATTATATAAGGCCTATTAATTAATTATTTGGTGTTGGATTTTTGAACCATCTCAATTTGTTCCTCAAGCCTACTATTCATTAAAAAACCATTGACTTGGGCAATCTAAGGATCACATTTACATGTTATTAGTTCATTTTCACTCTCTAGAATTTTATCCATGCTCATCTCCATCCATCATTGTTCATAAATTTCTAGTTTATTTCTCTTGCTAGTGTGTTTCTCTAGTATATAACCTTATCACACTATCCCATTCTCACCTTCAACTAATTAGTATCTTACTTATTGAACTTGATGGGGATTGTGTTAGTCTGGAAAAAGTCCTAAAATCTAATTAGAATGATTTTTTTAATGTTGTCATTATTGTTCAAAATTCTATATCATGTTATATGACATATAAGAAGGCATAGCTTATCCAAGAAGTTAAAGTCTATTGGTGTGGAAAGGATGAAGAAGTCAAGGGAAGCAAAAATTCACCCTAAAAAATAGCTCTCCCTATTTAGGGAATATATTTCCCATGTTGTTTCCCCCTTTTAAACCCCAATATGACAACACATGGTATTTAATCTCCCCTTTAGTTAAGAAGTAACATAGAATTAACAAATATTGTGGGAAAGATCCTTCTAGGGTAAGATGTGAAAAATCCTAGTGTTGGTAGTAGCCTTTACATTGGCAATAGTGGATGCTTTATTCCACCTATTGGCATGTATAATCCATTTCTACCCATGCATAGTTATATTCTCAATAAAATATTATAAAATATGGGAAATCACAATAATTGATTTCCAACATCTCTAGTGTTGTTAATGAGAGATCTTATGTTCCACACTTTTTTCATATTCCACTCTCCATGCATGTTCTAGAGACTTTGTTGCTAGAGGGGTCTAAGTCCATAGTTTGATAGATATATAATTGACACCCTCATCTCAACATCAATTATTTTGATATACTATGGAATAACTATCACAACTTTGATGTTGTCTTGCTCAAGGGTGGTGCATCAATATAGAGTTACACTTTTTTGTACATTGTAGTTTTACTAAAATAACACTTGAAAAAAGGAAGTAAAATAATTTAATCCCTAGATGCTTCATTTAGAGGAATTGATTGAAAAATATTGGAACAAAACCTCTTAGATTCAAATCTCTTCAGTGGGATGGCAATGGATTTAGTCTATAGGAAGCCAAGCTAGGGCATCCATGCCCTAGCTTGTGAATGATTTCCTAGTTTGTGTGCAAGGAGGGTGGGCGTCTATGTTGTTTTGCGGGGAGGGAGTTTTTTCTGGCAACTATTTTTCTCCTGTTTGGTTGTGCCATTTTACCCTGTAGGTAGAGTTGTCTCCTAATTGGGGTGCTTGGGGTTGGATCTATCCTTTGCTAGTCTATCCCGAGCCTTTGCATGGCTATGTCTCAAGGGAAACCATCTTGGGTTGCATTCAACATGGACTTTCAGGCTATGGTGGGTGTACAATCAACAAGTTTACGAGTGAGGGTTTTTGACAACACGCTCTTCACTCTGAGTATAGGGTTTATGGAACCAAATTTATTTGGTGGATCTCAGATCTTGAAGATTAATGGCTACCTTGAATGTTGCAAGGAGAGACCTAAGCTAGTAATTCTGATTGAGATGATTGCTAAAGATATTAAATATTATTCAAAGCATTCTCTATATTGCAAATTTTTGGGACTAAGAGTGTCTCTACAATTTCTGAAATCATGGGCTTGGAGGAATTGGGAACCTGAGGGCAAAATGGAAGTCATGCTACTTCCAAATAATTTTTTCATGGTCACATTTATCTATCTAGCTAACTACAATAGGGTTTTTGAGGGGGGGACCTATTTCTACAATCAAGTTGGGTTGTTCGTCAAGCCATGGCATGCAAGCTTCAATCCCTCTAAGGAGCTTCTGAATCATGTCCCAATGTGGGTTTGATTGCTTAGATTTCCAATTGAATGCTGTCGTGAGGATATTTTGCATATGCTTGCTTCGATGCTTGGGAAGCTGATGGGGTCTTCGATACAAACTGTAGGTAAGAAAGTAGTGACTTTTGCTCAAATTTGTGTGGAAATTGATTTGAGCATACCTCTACCAAATGCTTTGGATATGTGTGTGGGTTCCAATTCTTGGGTGCAAGAATTGGACTATGAGACCTTTCCTTTCTGATGTCATCTTTGTCATGAATATGGTCACCTACTGCATAGATGCTCGAAGGCTAAGCCTGTGGAATCCCAGGCTCCACCTCCTCCTCAAAACACCCTTGGTGCTGATAAGGGGAAGCATCCTATTTCTGAGGAGGGGATGGATGCTGAGGGTTATGTTCCTGTTAAGGCTCATAATAGAAATAGAGGTCATAAGAGGACTTTAATGTAGAGAAAAGATGGGGATACTTCTAACAGGTTCAAGGTCCTAGATGATTTGGGCCATCAAGAGGTTAATCTAGGACTGATAAGTGTGGATTCAGATGTTGTGGGTTCTGGCCTAGAGGTTCATACTTCCAACACTCCTTCTACTCTATAGGAGGGGTCTGCTATGCCTATGGTCATAGATGGAAAAATTGGGGCCCAGGGGATGTTGGATCCAAATGTTGAGTTGGGGCAAGGGGATTGAGGCACTTCTATTCCTATGCAAATTTTTGTTTTGGATGTGGTTAAGAGTGGTAAGTCTTCTCCTCAACTAGGCATTCTGTAAAAGGATGACAAGAAAGGGGTTTTGGAGAAAAGTAGTAAACTTGCTAGGAAGAAAGATTTGGAAAATATTAAGATGATAGGGGAGACTTTGGTGGAGTCAGGGTCTGTCAAGACCTTGGATTCTCATTTTTTGACTCCTTTGAAATGATCATTATTTCATGGAATGTAAGGGGCTTGAACAATGGTCCTAGACAAAAAGTTGTTTGAGAAGTGGTAAGAAGTCATTCTCCTAATGTTCTTTTTCTTCAGGTAACTAAATTATCTATTGAATGCATGATGGGTATAGCACCTGAGCTATGGAAGAATGGTCAATACCAGTGTGTTAGGGCTCAGGGATCTTTGGGGGGTATGTCTTGTCTCTAAAATCTTTGGAAGATTCAGCCTTTATGGTGGTTATCTTTTAAGTCCTCGTTATTCATGGTCTCTCCGTGTGTCGAGTTGGGAGAGTCTGTTCTTTTCTGAAATGTCTATGCTCCTGTTGAGTTCCAAGGTAAACTTATTATTTGGAATAATATTTTTCTTGTTCATAGCCTATTTCCTTATCTACCATGGATCATTGCTGGTGACTTTAATGCTATTAAACTAACTTAGCTAAGAAACAAGGTGGTAATACAAGACTTGAGTCTTTTGCATTATGGTTTCAGGATAATGTTTTGTCTCTCAATCTAGTGGACATCAAACCTAGCAATGGTCAATTTACTTGTAACAAAAGTAGGGTGGGAGACAGTTGCATTACTGAAAGGCTATATCATTTCTTGGTATCCTACTTTTGGGCTGGGGGACAATGATCCTCTAGTTCTGAGATATTAGATTGTAGACTTTCACATCACTGGACTATAAAGTTGATTATTTCTTCTACCCAGATACTTCAGAAGCCACCCTTCAAATTCTAGCTTATGTGGCTATGAGACCATGACCTTTATGATTGTGTGGTTTTTTGGTAGAGGAATGGCAAGCCTTCTTATGGTACTATAATTTATATTTTTGCTAAGCTCCTCCAATATGTAAAGTATCAGCTTAAACGATGGAATTGACAATGCTTTGGAAACATTTACCATGCAAAGCATACTGCACAAGCAAAACTAAATGGTATTACTAGATTAATTAGGGAGGATGGGGTGTTGGAGAATTTTTTGTGGGAGGAGGCTAGGGAATTGAAAGTTCTAGAGGAGTGGGAGCTGAGGGAGGAAATTTATTGGAAACAAAAAGCCTAGATTGAGTGGCTTCAGGAGGGAGATAAGAATACTAGCTTCTTCTTCAATTTGGTGAAGGCCAAATGACATGGTAATTATATATTGACATTAGTGACTGATAGGGGAGAGGTTCTCTTTTCAACTCAAGATATCTCAAATGAATTTGTATAGTATTTTGCATCTTTGTTTAGGGAGGACTCACAGGGGGACTCAGTTGTGGAGACTTAGGTCCTCTCTTGTATTCCTTGTTTGGTCTCTTAGGAGATGAAGGAGCATCTTATGAGTGCTATTTTGTTAGAAGAGTTGGAAAATACTATTTTCCAGATGAAGAAGGGTAAAGCTCCTGGTCTGGATGGTTTTCCAATTGAGTTCTTCCTTGAATTTTGGGAGATTATCAAGTTGGATTTATTGGCAGTCATTCAAGAATCTCAATAGAACAAGCAAATTCTTTAGGGTCTAAATTCTACCTTCCTTTCTCTCATCCTCAAGGGTGAAGAGGTTGATCAGTTGAGTCAATTTTGCCCCATTTCTCTTAAAATGTTATTTATCAAATTATCTCTAAGTTGATTGCTAATAGGTTAAAAAAGTGGCTTACATGACTGATTTCTGAGGAACATAGTGGTTTTGTGGTGGGCTGCTAGGTTCTTGATGGGATGGTTATTGCTACTGAGACTATTCATTATATGGCCAATTCTAAGGATAAGGCTATGTTCATCAAGCTAGACATGGCTAAGGCTTATGATAGAGTTCAATGGTCCTTCCTCCAAAAGGTTCTTGGGACCTTTGGTTTTGAGGAGGAGTAGATTCATTGGGTTATGATTTGTGTGACTTTGGTTTCTTTCTTTGTTTTGATTAATGGGAGCACTCTAATCTCTTTGGTGCCTCTCAGGGTTTATGGCAAGGAGATCCCCTCTCTCCTTAATTTTTTCTTCTTCTAGTGGAAGGTTTGGGTTGATTGATAAAGAGGAACGTGGAGGGGGGTTCCATTAGGGTTTGCAATGGGGAGGTGGCTTACCTGTGCAATCTCAATTATAGTTTGTGGATGACACTACTTTGATGGACATGGCTACCATTAGGGAGGCTTCTAGCATATGCAAGGTGTTGGTTGTTTATCTTGATGTATCAGGCCAATCAATTAATGAGGGCAAGTCTTCCATTTTTTCTTCATTACTCCACACTCTATTCAGAGGAGAATTGCTCATATTCTCAGATTTTAGATTGGAGACTTCCCATTGACATACCTTGGGATTCCCATTTTAGTTGGTAGGTAGTCTTGGGAATCTTGGCAGGCTATTTTGGAAAAATTTCATGTTAAAGTCACTCATTGGACCCTTCACCACTGGCTATCTTTTGTAGGTCATGTGCAATTGATTAAATCTATGGTTCAGGCACTCCCTCTTTATAGGAGTATGATTTAGGTGGCATCGATGGGCTTTGTTAAAGATCTAGATTCCTTAGCAAGACAATTTTTATGGGCTAGTAGTTTATTATCTTCCAAGTGGAGTCTTGTTAGTTGGGATGTTGTTTGTAGCCCTAAATAGTTTGCTGGCCTAGGGCTACAATAGTCCTTGTTATCTGATATGGCTCTAGCTACTAACTTGTATTAGTACTAGTGTGTGAAATAGGATTGGATGTGGGCTAGAATTTTGAATCAAAAGTACTTTCCTAGAACTCCTCTAAGTGATATCCCCCACTATAGCTTGACAAGGAAGGGTTTTGTGATTTGGAATACTCTCAAGAAAGGGGTTGCACTAATTAAGGGTGGCTTATTCTGGATTTGCAAGAGTGGGTCAGAGGCACATTTTTGGTACAATGCTTGGGATGGCCACACTCCCATTTTTTCTTAGTATCCTCATTTTCTTACATTGTGCAAAAGGTTTTGTGAAGTAGGATGGTCAAGGGTGTGTGACTTTAAGTTTCTTTCCATTCAAGAGTAGTTGGTGGAGGTGAGATGGAAGAACCCAAAGGAATGGCCTATTGTGGATTTGGAGGAGGAGTGCATTGAGCTTCATTTCATTCTTTCTTGTCAAAGTTGTAGCGCCCTCATGGATGAGGATGTGCTTGCTTGGTCTTGTAACCCCAAGGGTGCTTACACAGTTTGTTTTGGGTATCAGGTGTTACTTTCTCGGTAGTTTGTAGGGGAGGAGGTTTTGTGGTAGAAGAAAGTTTGGAATAAGTTTCCTTGGCCAAAGTGTAACTGCTTTATTTGTACTTTGGATTGGAATAGGTGTTTGACCTAGGATAATATCCAAAAGAGGGGTTTTTTAGGCCATTCTAGGTGTGTCCTCTATGGTTGTGGGGAGGAGGACTCCCCTCACTTGTTCTTCTGATGTTCCTTCACCTTACAACACTAGAATCTCTAGTGGGGTGTTTGGAAAATCCCATGCTTTCATGCCTCCTCCCTAGTTGAGTTTTGGACTAGTCTGGGGAGGCCCCCCTCGTCAACCTCTTTCTTGCAGGAGGTGTGGTATGTTGGTCCCATATTTTTTCTTTGGCAAGTTTGGATGGAAAGGAATTGGAGAATCATTCATGGAAAAAATTTGGGGATTCAATAGGTTTGGTCTAGAATTGTGGGAGTGATTTAGGAGATTGTTGAAGCTAAAGGAGAGGTTGTGTTCCCATTAGAGAAAGGTGATGTTGAGATGGTGGATTGATAAGGTATTAAGGGCTATCATCTACATCTACTTGTGTTAGTAGAGGTAGGGGTGTGAGTCAAAGAGTTCAAAGGGAGGGGAGTTGGCTACCCCCTCCTGTTGGTTTCTTGAAAATTAATATGGATGGTTCTTCTAGGGGAAATCCTAGACCCATTGGGATTGGCGGTGTTGGTAGGTACTCTTCTAGATTAGCAATTTTTATTTTCTCTTCTTATGAAGGGATATAGACTATCAATAGGAAGGAAGGCATGGCTATCCTCTATGCCTTGAAATAGGCATATGCTTTAAGATGGCAAAAGGTTATTTGTGAGTCAGATTCTCAGGTCTTGGTCAATATACTTCTTGAGAGGAAGACTTTTGGTGTTAGTTGGCAGCTAGCTATGATGGTGCAACAGATATTACAAGTTACCTCTTTGATGGAGTCAATGTCTTATGTCCATACTCTAAGGGAATGGAATAGGGTGGCTGATTGTCTAGCCAAATGGGTGTCAAAGAATATAGTTGGTGGGAGGATTGATGGGTGGGAGCAGGGTTCTAGTGAGCTATGCCAGGATTTAGAGAGGATTCTTGCGGAGGATGTGAATGGTAGTCGAGAAGGATGCTTTTTCTTGGCTTTTCTTGTGGTTTGTTTTGGTTCCTAGGGCTTTGGCCCTTCGCTCTTTTGTAACGTTTTGTTCTAATTTTCAATAAATTTTTTACCCCTTTTTTCTCAAAAAAAAATGCTCTTTAGTTGAGCCTCTCTACTTATCAATCATAATCATTATGGTGTCATATTAGCACCTATCAAAATGGTCATTAAAATTCACTTTGACATTAGCTTTTGGAAGATCAAATGAAAATTAGAAGTTTTATTTTGTAAGTATTTACTAGTATTAAATTTCTAAAATGTTTAAGTTTGAATATGGTTAATTTTACAAATAGATGTACTTTAATTTCTTATTAATTTGGGCTTTTTCATCAAACATCCAAGTTTATTTTCACGAATATAGAAACTTCAAAAAATATAGTTCTCATGATTAATTTTTGTATAAAATACATTTTCTCTAGGTATTTATATCCTAATTTCAACACATAAATAACTTGATTCAAATGCAAAAAAAATAAAGATATGGATGAAAAGATATGCCTCTCTAACTTAAAGTTATTTTAATTTATAAAATTAACTACAAATATATTCAAACAAAATAAAAATTAAAAAATTGATACCCTAGGTACTTGTGTAAGAAACCTATATTTTAATATAATTGAAATTTAATTCTTGTTATACAAAAGTTTATGTAGTACAAAATAGATTTCACATGCAAAATTTATTGCAATAAAAATTAACTCATTAAACATTGTATAAAATTATGCTTAATTTCTTAAAGTATAATATTTAACATATATTTAAAAATATCTCACAAATAGTTATTTTACATTGTCTTCAATTTCTTTATGGCTTAGTTTCTAAATGTGTTGGAGAACCTATTGTCAAATAAGGTAACTATAATTTTGTAGCATCACTATTAAATCTAGAAGAAGAAAAAGAAACTTTGAAAAAATAAAATAAAAATTGTACTTTAAAAGGAATTTCTATGAGCCCAAACAAGACTTTGGATGTCTGAAAAATTGAATGTTTCATTTTATAGAATATAAGAAACCATATGTTCAACTATGTAGACCACAATATTGGACCACAAAGAAAATAAATCTAAGAAAATGAGTCTAGATGAGTGAGATACTATTGTTTGAAAATTTCCTATACAATTTTTTATTTTTTTGAATCAATTTTGTGACACTAACAAAATTCAAATGTCTATATATTTGGCCTCTAGTATCTAATTTGAGTGAAAGAAATTTTGGTTAAGAGGTTACTCAATCTCCTAAATATGATGCCAACCTCTAGTTTGCACCAACATGTGTTAGTGTTTACCCACAATAGAAAGCTAGAAAATACAAAACTATAAATTTTCTCCAAATACACTACATAGTGGTGATGCCTGAATAACATTATATTGCACCCACAATTGCATCAAGAACTGAATTTTCTCCACACCGACTATGCAATGGTTGTCCTAAATAACCTTTTTCTGTTAGAGATTTAGATGACTTTAAACCCAAGATGAAATAAAAGACCAAGATAGCTTCCACAAGAGAATGATAAGACATTTGCATTAAGATGTAAAAACTACTTTACTGATGATGACCATTATAAAAATGCACATAATACACATTCTTAAAGAGGAAAGACAAAAGAGTTGATGATAAGAAGAAGATAAGTTATAACCTATGCAATGTACAATCACATGTTAATGAAAGGTGGGTCATCATCAATTATGAAATTAAGTGTATGAAACATGTGGAAGATGATAATGTGATATTTACAATAAAGGTGGATCTCACACATAAATTGGAATGATGTAACAAATATCACCACATAAAATGGAATTTATCCTACATAATGTTCTAATATAGTTGCAAATTACTAGGTGTCTCATATCCAAATTCCTATGCACCCATTATCCTAATTAATCTCATGTTCTAATTGGAAGAAATAAAATATAATTTATTATCTTTTTCCCATTGTTGTAAATGGATAAACAATGAATGAAATATTCTATATTTGTGTGAATTTTAATAGACAAAATGGAATTATAATTCTAGGATCATACAAGGCAGATATAGATCTCAAAATAATATTTAAGAAAAATATCTATTGTGTCAGGCTGAAAAAAGCGTAGTAAAAAAAAAAATTGTGTTGGAATAATGTCATCAACCTATATGAACAAACTAGAAATTTGTATCTATAGCCCATTACCATTACTAAAAGGAGAATGATTCACTTATTTCATGATCTTTGAAAAAGGGTGATTGTAGTAATATTTTATGATGGATGAATGACTATAATATAATTGTGTTTAAGAATGCAAGATCTAGGACTAAATTGGAAGAAGGGTTGCCATAGGAAGAAAATCTTTTTCACATCCATCAAGTGGCTAGGAACTTATAGACCAATTCAAGAAGAAAATCTAGAAAAGTACAAACTATTGATACCATATATTTAGATTTCAAGTTTATGTTTGAGAATTAAGAAAAATTACTTTCCTTGTGTCTAGACTAAGGAAAGTCACTTTCCTCATTCATGACAATTTTGATTAAATAACGTGTATATTATAACTCTCTTCCTAACTTGACAAAAAAAATTCTTCACTTGCATCACTTGTATTTTTACACTATAAAAGAAGGGAAATGTTGGGCCAAATTAGTATTTCTTATACATTTTTCATTTCTTGAACTAACTATTAAATTGAAATATAATTGAAAATGTGTTGATATTTAGTACATAATGAATTTAAGAATTAATATATGTTATACATTGTTGATACAAATGAAACTTGAATATGACCACACATATCATTGGAATAACATTTAATCTACAAAAATGCCAAGGCTATCATAAAATTCATGCTCATATGGAGCATTTTGAATCTTCTTGTGATGCTATACTTGAAAAAAATGGCTATGAATGATAAAGTAATTACATTAAAGGATTTGAGATTCAACATTATAGTCAAAACATATATTCAAACTTTATATATCTTGGAATGCGACAATAGATCTTAAATATATCTCCCAACCATGTTTTTGTAAAAAACATGAAAATTTTTTATGGAGATTTAAAATTTCTCCTAAAATTAAGTACAATTATATGCCTAAAATTTGGTAAAAATGTCAAGGAAAAATGAAACTGTTAGGAACAAGGCATTGCAAGTTTCCTATTTCATCCTCATGTAAACCCATGTTACATTTGGAAAGAGCATGCTGGAAGGATATGCAAAATTGGGTTGAGGTAAGTGAAACTAGATGCAAGAGACCATGTGTGCTAAAATAGGGTCTAGATAAGAAATAAATTATATACTAATACAATTAATGACACTAAACTTTCTAAAATAGATTATAATTACTTAAATATTTTCTTGATAAAAAATTACAATTTATAAATATAACTTTGTAAAAATGGGATCTTTTTGTTTTGAAACTCAACCTCTTAAAAAAGAAACACTCTTTTTAATCTTGTAATAAAAATTTTATACTTTGTGAGTTCTTGTAATTAAATAACACATGTACAAGAAGAGTACAAAGTAGACATAAAATAGGAATTAATTATAAATTCCTAACTATAATAAACCACTTAAGGAAGCAAGCTACTAAGATTTTTAAACTAGTACAAGTTTTACTATGCTGAAATAGAAATTAAGTTTAACATTATAGCACAGTTATATGCTACAAGGACCATGTGAACCAACCTAACTACCTATATAAAACTATGCAATTTATAATATAAATTAATTGAAGCATATTATATTCATATGTCAGCTACATGTATTTTATACATGTTATCTGTTTAAGGTATGGTATCTATGCTTAGTGAGATGATCAATTATTTAGCTTTGCATGGGAGGCTAGTAGATGGTCTAATCTTTCATAACTTTAGCAAAAACATCTAGGAAGAGGATTTAATATGATGCTCCAATTTGATGTTTGTATTTAGTCAAGTTTAGAATAATCTATATGCAATAATATTTGAAATTAATATACCCAACTAAGAAGTTGTATAAACCTGTGTGTGTGTGTGTGTGTGTGTGTGTGTGTGTGTGTGTGTGTGTGTGTGTGTGTGTGTGTGTGTGTGTGTGTGTGTGCGCGCGCGCGCGCGTGCGTGCGTGTGTGTGTGTGTGCGTGCGTGTGTTTTGTGAGTGACTTTGAAACTCATATATATATATATATATATAACTAATGATATTGGACATGATAACAACTATAATATTCTTATAACAACCATAGGTTAGAGGGAAAGTCTCTTATCTTCCAAAAATAAACAAGCTATAGTAGATCAATGTTGTTAGGGAAGCACTACAAATGCTTATGAAAAATTCAAGGATCACTAAACCATTGTGAAAGAAAAGGGGATTCATAAAAGATTCTAGGGTGATATTGCTCTATCCTCATGTTAGTACCCACATGTATTAAAATAATACTGTGTGTAACCATTATAGATGAGAGAGTAATGAGTGGAGATTGTATAAGTTGTTAGATAAGTCTATCATATAATTACTTGTTGTTCCTATAATGTAGGAGATTAAATCCCTATGCAATTGTGGTATTATAACTATAGGAAGAACAAGAAAACAACACATTGCATTGGTCAGTATATGTAATAATTGGCTAAGTACTTAAAGTAAGATAGCCAGCTTTTATCAAACCTATCATGATTAAATCAAACCATATAAAAGTTATTTGTTTAATTAGGACCTAATGACTCGCAAAAAACTTTTATAATATCTCAAATTTGATAGCTTTGGTTAAACAATTATTAGTACCACTAAATAAAACAAATGATACACCAAACAAGAGTGTGTAATTGACCAACGTATAATCAAACCAATAATATACCAAAAATAGTACACAATCCCAAGTTTTAATGGCTTGTTAAGCAAACATTGCTGTACCAAAAATAGTACATAACCCCAAGTTTTAATGGATTCGATTAAGCAAATATTGCTGTAGTTTTGGCTGTCCGATTGAATAGGACTAAATCAAGGAAATGCTGTATCGAAAGACAATATATTAATCCAAATTGGGTGGCTTTGGTTTAACAATTACATCTCCTATCTTCTGGGAAATTATTGTTTGAAAATCTGTTAATATAATTTATTATTTTTAGAACATACCACAGGATAGCTCTTTGACCTTATTGATCGGATAAATATTGCCTTGAGATGGAAAAACAATGAACATTTTGAAGTGGGAGCGTTAAACAAGGACTATGGTAATGTGCATTTGTAATCTCATCATTTGGGAATAGTTTTTAACGCAATATACAACTCTTTCTACTATTATTCCTAACAATTATTTCTATTAATAATGGAACCCTAATTTTTTTGGGTCAACGTGCTTATCGTTAACGAGTTCTATCATTTAAAATCATTTTCGGCTTCCTTTTTTTTCGGGTCAACGAGCTTATTGGGAATGCTAGAAGCTTCTAGAACCTACCAACTATTATAAATATAATTATCTACATGATCAAATGCGTGGGCAGCATCATCATCACAGATTCATTTCTATGTAAATGAGTAATCTCTATGATATTAATCTTCAGTCTAAGAATTATTATTACATTTTAAGACCTCCAATTATGTCCAAAGTTTAATTGTGTTCTTTTCGTTTTACAGAAAAATGGTTAAAGTTTGTAGGAGCTCAGTGAAACATACAAGAGTGTGCTTTCTCATCATATTTAGTATCCTTCTGCAATCAGTAGTAGAGGGCAGACAGTTACAAGGACAAGGTTTGATCTTGTTATCATCAGATTATTAACAATTATATGTTTCAACTAGTTTAGAAAATGCGCTACATATTAAAACCACTTTAGAAGTTCGGATTGTTATCATTGTCTTCATTTTTTTAATGTTAAGGAGTGTAGATAAATATATAACTAAAATTAGATACTATCATCTAATTTGTTGCCTTTATCTCTTTGGTCAATTCTAGAAAATCAAAATATATAATTGAACCTTTGTACTTTGATGCATGCAGATGCCATTAAAGCTTCCAAATCCTTCCCAAAAGATCAGATAGACGTAACCCATGTACAATTTCTCTTGATGACTGAAATATATGTTTAATGCACTGTACAATTGCAAAGAACTTTTAGTTTTCATTGGACTAACCCTGGATTTATCTTTGATGGTGCATTGTGTTGTAGTTTGTTAAGACGCATGAAGAAAACCAATTTAAGAGTGGTGATGAATGTGAGAATAGCGTGAATGAAGAAGAATGCGTGGAAAGAAGAGCATTAGGAGCTCATATTGATTACATCTATAGCCAAAAGGGCAACGGCCCCTAGACATTTGTTATCTAAGATCTTCTCTAGAGAGAGGATTTCTATAGCTGCAAACTATCAGATAGACTATGGGTGATAGAGAGTTTTATCAGTAAATAATATAACTGCTTTGCCATACTGCAGTTTAGTGCACCTGTTGTTTAGGTAGTTTGCAGTGTACATAAATAATGAAATTGTGTTTTCTTAAATGAAAAACACTTATTCCAAATGAATTACATGTTTTTAAATGTAAATGCTTGTTTCAAGTTTTCTAAAATATAAAAGTTTGTTTTGTTGCATGCTTTTTGTAAATGAGAAGGCATGTGTCTTACAAATGAAATTGCACGTTGTAAATAGAAAGGCATTCGTGATTTATAAAAAAAAAATTCAATTAAGGATTAAAACAGGTTTAGTTTCAGTAAGAGACATTTGAAATTGTTTTATGTATATTTTCAAAGAATATTTAATTGACTTAATTTAAATGGACTTTTATAATATAATATATATTTTATATAAATTCAGCTATTGACATTCAAGAAGACATTATTTAATTACCCTAAAAATAGCTATGACTTTTTCATTTGGTGAAGACCAATTGATCTATTGAGTCTCCCTATGTGCAAAGAGATTAATGAAATTGAATAAGGCGTGTGTCGAGGGTGGTAAATATAATTTAATAGGATGTATATCGAAATTGATAATGTAATTTAAAGGATTATGAAAATAGTTATATTTATCAGATATTTAGTAATAAATGAAGGTAGGTATTTTTATTATTTACTAATTGTTTGGTGGATTTAATTACTAGTATATTAATTTATTAAAAGAAAAGGACTATTTATATAATAATAATAATAATAATAAATATATTACAAAGATGTGAGTGCTATTAAATATATTAATCTTGGTGCATTTATTTATTTTAAGTAGGACTTTAGATAAATTAATTTAGTCATTCATATATATATTTGACACATGTTCTTGCAAGTTATCATCATTGACAAGTTGATTATAGTAGTGTTGATTGTGTTTTAACACCTCATCACAATTTAGTGGGATGCAACCTACCAACACTCACTAAGTGTAGTGTTTGACTTTCTATTTGATCCAATCACTCTTTTTGCATACATAATTTTCTTCTATCAGTTAATTCAACTTCTTGACTTTGTCCTTAGTATATATTATTGCAGGTTTTTTTAAAAATATATATCTAATAAATATTTGAATTCAACATGGAATTATAGAATTTTTTAGGTATTTTAAATAATGTAATCTACAACTTGATTTTTTAGTTGGATTTGGTTATTGTATTGTCATCTTGGAAGAAGAATGTAATTGTGGTTTATCAATAGTAAAGCTAAATAGAGAAAGAATGCACATAGTTTCTTTTTCAAAGTATGTTATAAAAAAAGAACCATTTTTTTTGTACTTTAACCCTTGTCATATGTGAGTTTCTCCCCTAGTCCTTTCCACCCAATGGGGGCTTAATTTTGGTCATTTCTTATTGGAAAAATATTTTTTTTGGTTAAGATGAACAAATTTTTCATTAGTTTTAATTTTTTGAAGGAATAAACTTGTCAGGTAAAAGAAAAATTCTCTTAATTTTTTCTTAGCAACATGAAATTGAGCTCTTTTTTGCAAAAAGTGGACTTTTCCACCATGAATCCAAAGGGAGAACTCATACACTTACTATTAGGTGTCATTTCTAGAATTTTTTGGGTTTTGTTACAACATACTCCTTTAAAGTGTCAAACACAAAGGAAGGAGAGGGGAGATAATTGAGGAGGTCTTTTATTGTATTGAATTTTTACTCTTCTCTAAGAATTTGCCTTCATTTCTTCATTATAAAAGAAACAACACTCTAAAGTCTAGCAGTATGGATTTTAATGTGACTATACAACTCTACCACCTTTCATTATTGTGTTTAAATCTTTCTCCTAAAATATTAAGAACTTGAAAACACCCAAGAAAGTTTGGGAATCTCCAAATGCACTATTTGGGATTGTTGATGATCTTAGAAAAGGTAAGTTGAAAAATCAACTCTTAGCTCTTAGTCCTTCAATATCATAAAATTTGGAGCTCTTCTTTGCTAAATTTAAATCTTTGAAGTTGTAATTTAAAAATATTATTATATCAACAAGAATTATGATCAATGAATCTTTTGTGTACTTTCTAAACTAGCCTCTAAATTTTATATGCTTCTCTCTACTTAAACTATAATACTAAAAGTGCCCTTAGTACCTCATGGACTACACCCTTACTTGATACATTCATTGTTTGTATAATGAAAGAGAAACTAAGTGCACGAGAAATCTTACATCACCTCAAAATAGAAATGTTCTATTTTTATTTTGTTTAGTACTTTTCTCTAGCTTTCAAAGAGCCTCCTATTATAACTCCATCATATAAGATGTATTGAGGCTAACAATAGCATCAATAGTATTACACACATTTTTTGATACTTTTTCCATATTTCAATATTTTTTGTAAATTTGTGTAGGAGGAAGAAAGTTACTTCCAAATGAGCATACTTAAGAAAAAAAGATTCAAAAAATAATCACTATGAAAGATATTGAGAAGTTTTAAAGATATTAACGGTTTTTAAAAAAAAACTTTAACTCAAGATAAAAATTTTAATATGGAGGCCTCACATGCCCCTAAAAGGTTTTAAATGTAGAAACATGGATATTTAGATCTATGTCATTGAGGAGATCTTCACAAGATTTAAAATGCTAAGAAAATCATACCTCCTCAAAGTCATGCCATCAAGACTCAATATTTGATACGAGAGAGAGAGAGAGAGAGAGAGAGAGAGCGCGAGAGAGAGAGAGAGAGAGAGAGAGAGAGAGAGAGAGAGAGAGAGAGAGAGAGAGAGAGAGAGAGAGAGAGAGAGAGAGAGAGAGAGAGAGAGAGAGAGAGAACCTAGATATAAAATTAAACTAATGAACCATTAGGCACCACATTTTCTAGACACACATACGTACATATATGCATATATGCATATATCTATCTATCTATCTTTGTGTGTGTGTGTGTGTGTGTGTGTGTGTGTGTACATACATATATGTATGTATGTATAAATACACACACACACACACACACACACACACACACACACACACATACATATGTATGTATGTATGTATATTTGTATATATTTATATTTATATATGTATATATATCTATGTATATATACATACATATACATATATATACATATATATGTATATGTCTGTGTGTGTGTGTGTGTATGTATATACATATATCACTTTCTATGTGTGCATGTGGGTGTACATATATCTATGTATGTGTGGAAAGAGAGATTTCAACAACAACCTCTAAAAGTGTAGTTTGTATCTTTGTCTTACAATTTATGGTAAAAAGGATGATGTCATATCATGTGTTTTGTCGAATATTGAAATTTAATTTACTTTAATGTTATACAAAGAAAGTTTTTATATTCTTTCCAATTTGTTTTAATTTCTTTGTTATGTTGTGTGTTTTGGTTAGTAAGGGAAATACCCTTCATCACAATCTTACAAGGTTTGTGCAAGACATACTGAATTATGTAGGGTTTTTTTTTAATCATTGATGGAAACAATACATGTTTCCTATGGTCACTTGTTAATATGAACGATTATTGAAGGCATAATTAACTTAATGACCTAGAATGATAAGAGGGACATTGAGCACAAAATACTAAAATATTTTTTTGTAAAGAGATATAAATGAATATGAAGAGAAAAATTACTGGGAGCTTTAGGAAAATATTATCTACAAAGAAATAACCCCTCTTAAATTTGTGATGTTTTGTAATAAAGAGATTAAAAAAATTAGCATCAATATTAAGTTACATTATTAGAGATAGTCAATTGGAAAATCGATCATTGATCTTAACATATCAAGAATCTATTTTGTTTATTTACTTTTATATAATAGATTTAACTCAATATAAAAGGCATGTGGTGATAAAAAAAATTGAGGTAAATTTTGTGTACAAAGATCTAGTTGAACCTTCATAGATATTATGTTTTATTATTGGGTTGACTAGTGAAAAAATAGTTTTCTTAATGAATGGTATAAAAGATTTAGTTTTTAGGTGATTAAAATGTAGATATGAGGGATAGTATAATACAATTATGGAAAATGTTATAAGTGATGTGAGTAAGTATAAGATAGAAGATAGATTACCAAAACAATAGTCACACATGTGATTAGAGTATGTTGTTCCATAGAAATATTTAGGAATAAGTAACATTATCATTTAATTCATCTCTCTAATTGTATCATATATTTGTCTTGTAAGGTAGTGTGCCTTCCATATTTTAATCACGAATAGTGAGCTCCACGAAGTGATCTTGTATGAAAGTGCATACCCTTTATTGTGAACTACCCATCAAGGTATTACTTTTAATATCTATTAGTTTGTGGTTTCCATCCCCAAAATGATTTTTTCCTTAACTAGGTTTCCAAAATAAAAATCATGGTATTACATGACATTGTACTTTCTTTATCTATTTCTCTATTTTCTTATGACTTAATGTACTTTGTTTACTTTGTTTATATATATATATATATATATATGTATGTATGTATGTATGTATGTATGTATGTATGTATGTATGTATGTATGTATATGTATATGTATATGTATATATGTATATATATACATATACATATATATCTATACATATACATATACATATATATATATATACATATATATATATATACATATGTATATGTATATATATATATATATCTATGTATATGTATATATATACATATATACATATACATATATATATATATATATACATATATATACATATACATATACATAGATTTTTGGCATGTTGGTAATGATGGAAATGATTAGGGGAAAGACCATGGTGGCCGAATTGTGATCTTTCTCACCAATTTGGTAGGTTCCATTTTACTGTTATTTGTAATTATCATCTTCATTTAAGGGTTTATCTTGCTAAGAGTTATGTATTTGTTAGGGACTAGGATTTGAATAGAGAGAGAGAGAGAGAGGAGAGATAAAATTACAAAGATGAGAGGTGATCTGATGTGCATTGAATCATCTATGATTGATGATAGTGTGAAGAAGCCCTTGGTCTGGTACATACTAAAGGAGGGTGGTTTTGTCCCATTCATGGAGACTCTCAACGGTCATGACGAGAATTATTCTATGTAGTTTATTAATTCATGAGAGAATCGCAAAGTGACAATTAATGTTATCTCATTTCACATTTTGGAGGAGGTGATTGCTATGGTGACGGGCATGGTGATGAGGGGAAGAATATGGCAGAAGGTGACATGGGTAATTGATGAAACAAGTCTACAACATTTCTTTGTGGAGGGTGAGGAACTGGTTCAACATAGAGGGGGTTTCATGAGGGAGAAACTGCTTGACCTATGGAATGAGGTTTGTCAAATTTTGATGAAATATTTTACCCTAGAAGGAAGGCCATTTTCCTCTTCTTAATCATTTTTAACACTATGATTTTCTTTCACTTCCCTTCTTCATACTACAAGATCTTGAGGATACTGTTGTTGATGTAAAAGATAAAATGAGAAGGGGGGTCAATTTTACTATTCTACACTAGGGTTTAATTTTTAGGTTGTACCAATTTCACCTTTCCCTGGTCTCCCTTAGGATAATGGAAGTTGATATTCCTATTCACTCGAACCCTAGGCCCCAAATGGTCCCCCTTAGGATTACGAGTCTTAGAGCCCCTACCCTTTAGCCCTCTCCCAGTGGGTCCCCAGTGAATCCATCCCCTAGGGGGAAAAAATGAAAATACGAGAATAAAATGTAGACAAAGTCAGAGGATGAGGGGAGATGGAAAAGGAGGAGGTTGGGGAGGTTGGCTAAGTCTCAAGCTAAGAAAAAGTTAAGGGAGGGAGCCTCATAGAAGGAGGAATCAGATTTTGAGGATTCAAGTTGCCATAACAGAAGAATGAAGGAGAAGACTATTAACTTTGGAGTGGGAGGTATAGAGGAGGTTGAAGAGGAGAGTTTTTATTCCTTCAAGTTGAACTTGGGTAATGGCAAGGAGAATAAGGAGGTGTTGCATGTCTCAATGACAGTTGTGCCTAGATGTGTGGACCTAACATAATATCATTCCCAAAAATGGTGGATAGGATGCCTTCCCCCATTACAATATCCTCCCTATTAAGATAGATTCTAAAAAGGCCACTAACCCCCTTATTTTGTAGGATACTTAGGCTAGCAGGGACAAACATCTAGGGTGATTTAGATAAGGTTGGTAATGAGCTGCGGGAGAGAATCCAAGTGTTGGATGAAAGAATAGGACTACTAACCAAGTTAATGGTTAAAGCCACTCATGTAGTGGCTACCACTCTATGCCTATTGAAGGATGTCGAAGGGGACCTACCCAAGGAGGACTCCAAGCTTCTTTTTGACTTCTTAGAAGAAGACTGGGTGAATGTCCTTCTTGTGAAGAAGGAGGTCAAGAAATCTTAATGGACCCTTTTTATTTTATTTTTGCATGCTATTAATCCCTTGGTTTACATACATTTTTAGTTTTAAGGTTCTGAAGCCTTTTTTTTTGTTAAGTCACTTCAACTTGTTAATATGCATTTTGTTTAAAGCTTATAGCTACTATAATAATTATAGTATAAAATTCTATTTTTGTTTTATAAAACATTAGGAGTTAATTATGTTCTGATGGTTATCTATTGGTAGTTGTCTAGCTAGTTTGTAATGGGCCAGCCCCCTTATTTTGGGTGCTTTAATTTCAAAAACTTAATTTCATTTACGGAGATTAATTAATGATTAATTGATGCATAAATGGGTATATGATATGAGTTGAAAAATTCCATTCCTTGTGTGATTATGTTATATGATTCATGTTATGTCATTCATGAGCATATTTAATGTCTTATGTCTATTTGCATTATTTGGATTACTAACTTCAGGTTTTTTATGTCTCAGTGGTTGTAGGACTTAGCAAGATAAGAGTGTAGTTGAGGTAGATGGATTTAGCCTCTTGAAAGGTGATGGATGGACACCTGCACAAATTACACACCACATAGATGTTTACATGAGTAATTAGGAATGTCAATAAGGTTGAATTCCAAAGTTACATGATGTTTTAATCAGGATAGATTAAAGATGCTAATCTAACCTAGTTACAGTTTTTAGTTCTAGTACATTTTAGTCCTACTCTACTATTCTTAATGATAAAATGCTACAGAAATAAGAAATAAATATTTATTACTTAGTATCGACATTTGAATTTTTATCTAATTCCCTAAATAAAGGTATTATGCATATGATGCGCTTGAATTGGTCATTTATTATGGTGTTGCTTTATTTTTCACCATCTTCTCATGAAATTAGACCTAGAGGTAAAAAATAAGAGGTGAACTTGTGGAAAATTTTATATATATATATATATATATATATATATATATATATATATATATATATATATATATAGTTTTAAGTATTCCATATATAATGTATAGGACATGAAAGGTTTGGGGGTGTCAATTTTATTATGAAAAGAAAACCCTAAAGGGTCAGTTATGAAAAAAAGAAGAGTTATAAAAGTAAAACCAACTGAGATGTAGAGTGTGTGGCTCTAGAGGTGCATGGGTTGGGGAAAGATTGGATTGGTGACAAACAATGATCAACAAGTTCTCTTCCATAGCTTTTAGTTTATTCTAAAAATGTTGAACACACCATGTGATATCCAAAAATGTTGGTCATTCATGGATTAGAGATTAGATAGATGTAGATGTGAATGTGTTTTAGTATGGATTGTAAATATGTTACATTTCTTGTTCCTTAAAATTTTGTTGCTAATGAATCTATGAAATCAAAATAACATGATGGAATGAAAGAAGCTTCCACAGCTCCCCTAGTTGACATTTTATTGGGAAAAGATAAGTAGTGCAAAGGGGTTAATACACTCCAACCATAGAGAACTCCTTAGAAAATACCAATTTGTCTTAATGATGGTTGTTGCATTTATGTTCTAGGTATGTGTAGGATCATGGTCAACCAAACTACACTCTTAAGTGGCAATAAAAAATTAGCAAATTAGTGTTATGCCAACTTGATATGCAATTTTCTACTTTTTATAAACTTTATATCAAAAATTTAAGAGAAAAGAATGTCTAGGAAATTGAATTTAGTTTCTAAACTACTAGGTCTTATCTAGAAAAACAAAAAATTAATTGATCAAAATTTTAAATTTTAATGCAATATTACTAAAATTCTAGGAAAAAAATATGAAATAGGCATATGTATGACCACCCTAATCATTATCAAATGATTATATTTTTTAATAATATTCTAGATATAAGAAGTAGACTCATGCCTAGATGCGAAGCATATTTTTGGGTATTTTTATTCTGAATGAATAATTAAGCATGAATTTTCTACCATACTATTTTTGGAATTAAAAAAATCTTGTGTTAGACCACCTTAACTAATTTAAAACTTTGTAAAATTTAATTTTTCTATTTTTTTCCCTTATATTAGAAGTATAGAATGTGATGCATCTTATGGATTTCAAAAATCTTGTACCATTTGAAAGTTATAGTTGTTTTTGAGGGAGTGTGTCAATCAACACTTTATACATAACTCCATTAGAAAATAAGTAATAATTACTTACTAAAACTATATTTTGACAAACCTTATATTTATGGAAAGGTAAGAACGTTCTTAAGAAACCCTTTTCATTTAAAAAAAATGGTGAAAATAATACTGTTACCTACATGTTTGAAGTAAAAAAATACAAGAATATGTCAAAATAACATTTTTGGGACATTTCTAAAGTTGACCATGTAGGGTTGGTATCAAAAGATATAATAGGCCTTATAAAGTTACTAACTTTTTTTGTTTTGTATTAGGATGGCTGGGAAGAAAGTTGGAATAGATTTTGAAATGCTTTGAGGCATTTCATAACAACATATTTTTTAGATTGCCACTTTTTGGCACACCATACTCGTGCACATACCCTTCTGTCATGTTGAATTAGAAACCCTTGCCATTATTTTTCCTAAAATTTCAATTACTTTTCAATAGTAATCTTGGTTGTATCATTTGAGATGGCCTGAGATAGGGTCAAATAGTCATAAGTTCAATTAGTGTATTCATGTCCAAAGAATAATATTACCATTACCTATTGAATGTTTATGTTGTCATCAGGACATAACTAGGTAGGTAGAACCTTCAACACATGCTTAGTTGTATGAACTACCAATCTTAAAGGGTTTAGGTTTCTATTAAATACCCTTAAATGTAATAGAGCATTCAAATTTTATAGGATTTGTTTATCAATGTAAGGAAAACTCCATATTAAATCCTAAAAGTAGAAATTATCATTGAACTTTTGGCTGTCAACAAGATTCCATGTATTCAAAATTTTGATATTAAGACTAGCTTTCATAGATTTCAAATTGTAAATAAATGTATTTGAATATTGATGTTGGTCAAACAATAATATTTTAACAAAATAGCAAGAATGAAAATATAAGTTGGAGAATTCTAAAAACCAAACTTGAACATTACTAAAATTTGGGAATGGTAAATGAGCCAACATTGTTGTAAATGACACTTATGTTCTTTTGTGTTTACCAATATAAAAAAGAAATGAAATTTTTATTTGGTTTTAACTAGATGCACACATCTGTTTATTGACACATGTAGTTCTATGTTGATTTCTCAAAAATCAATAGCCTTTAATGTAATAACTTTTTTGATATAGAAAACTGATGCTTACAGAAATTCTTAGATCTTACTGGTAATTCCTCAATTGGAAGTTATAGAATTAAGACCTAATTTTTTCATACATAAATGGTGTGAATAGATTCTTTATGGATCTATTACTATTATTCTAGTATTCATGGTGTATAAATATATTTGTTGTAGTTAGTCTTGTGTATATACTACTTTTCTTCCAACATTCTTAGTGTTTAATATTTGATAATTTTCATTTCTAGCAATGTGGGTGAGTAAATGAATGGCATTAAGTTGTTTTACCCTATTACTTCCAATCCAGTAATCATGTTGTTTGACCATTTGGATGTAAAAGTATAAACATAGAAAACAATCTAATGAGAGTTAGGTCTATAATCTTTCTGTAAGTTAGCGTGAAGTTGTTTATTTTCCTTCATGGCTATGTGTAATGTAGCAATAATAGGAAGGATAGAATGGATACCGCATGTTTAGTTTCTTCTAGGTACTAGTCTTGTAGAATGAATAAATCTTTCTCCTCTCTCTTATATTGTTGGAATGTTCAAAATGGGAAGAGTACTTCTGAGAGGGGGGGTGAATTAGAAGTACCACACTTTTAACCTTTTTCAACAATTTAAATCACACAATTGAAAAGTAAAATGCGTGCATGTAAACATATAAATGAACATAAGGCAATCACATGCAATGACACATAACACTAGATTTGGTAACCCAGAAACCCTCCAGGAATAAGAAGGTAAAACTAGGGTGGGGATGATACCCACAAAAATTATTGCAGCAATAAATGTTCAACCACTTCTGATGGTTTGCCCTATGAAAGGCTTGCCCTATTTAAGGCTTTGCACTATATCAATAGTGACCTGATTAGAGGATTTACAAACACTTACATGAAGTGTCACCTTGTTAAAGGATTTACAATAGGTTGTTAAACCCACCTAGTACATAAGATTTTCAATTACCTTCTCCAAAGGTTCTCCTACCTAGCTATTAAGCTAACTTATCAAAATAGGATTTCCAATTTCTAATACAATTTCAAGAAAGTATTAGAACAATGAACCTAATAGTATGTAATCTCTAATTGTTGGACTCAGGCACTTGATCTACTCTCTCTGATCTCAATCCTTTGAGATCCGATATCTGATCGTGTTCCTTATTCCTTATGTTGTTCTGATCAACTAGATATGAAATTGATGCTCTATTCCACTAAGTCTTTCCTTCTTCTCACAAAAATTTCACTATAATCTCCCTATACATGATTCTTATCCTCATATACAATGGAATTTTTGACCTCCTTTTAAAAAATGTGAAGACTTAGGGTTGGGTATGGATCTACAATCCATATTAAAGCTCAAATTCCCACTCATTCCTTGCATTTTTCTCATTGGTTGCATGCCTTCTCCATTTTTCTGATTGGCTGCATGCAAATCTCATAGGGAATGTAAAAGATTTGTCCTTATCCTTTTTTTCCTTCAAAATCTTCTTATGTCAGCTCCAAAAATGGTTTATATCTGAGTTTGTGAAGGCACAAACTCATATGTTGATTATGTATTACTCGACACATACTGGACTACTGACGCTGATGGGGACACTACCCAAGCACGGAATGGACACAATAGGAAAGGGAAAATTTTATTAACTGTTAAAATATGCTAGTACATTTAGTACAAAGAAAATAGACTCCAAAACATGCCCTAAGGGCTTGCAACAATATAAGTCTAGAGATAATTTCTCCTTTTAGTACCTCCTCTCAAACTCCACTCCGAACTGCCTTTTACAATGCCAGAAATGTTCTTAAATAGACCCCAAAGGGTTAATGATTAGGAGTACATTCTAGAAAGTGCTAGTTGGCATCCACCAATCAAATAGAAGACTCCAGAACCTGTGTTAGAAGTCAACACAAATCTAGAAGAATCCAGAAACAGTAATTGAACTTTCGGGAGGCATAACTTTTTAACCGTAGCTCTGATTGATGAACCGTTTACATTTTTGAAAAGCTCTCGAAGTTCTCTATAACCCTATGCAAAAGATTTGCTTGTATCCCATTTTTTTTCCCTTTTTAAGGTCATTTAATTCTCCTAACCTGACTTCAAAGCATTCTTAGGATGTCTCCACAAATCAAAAAAGTGCGATAACTTTCAAACCATGGGGCCTTTTGACCTGATTCTTTTTCTAGAATGCTCTAAATTACAATGACAATCATCTGGCCAATTTACACCTTCTAGTTCACCAAAATGATGTCTCAATTACATACTCCTATTTTTTTAGCATTTACACATATCCCAAGGTGTTCAAATACTCTATCCTAGAACACTAATAGTGGAACTGTGAGAGTTGGAACCTTTATTTGACCCAAATGGGTATCCAAAAATGAAAACACATGAAACATAAACTAAGTCTAAGTAATTTTTTTTTGGTTGACACAAGATTGCCTTTATACCTCTGGATGCTTCTGCATCAGATGCTCGACACATACTATCCTAGATTGCTTGGAAACTATTAGACTCTATCTTACTTGGCACATATATGATTCTGGTTCACTTGGCATATAAAGCATGCTGGCTTGCTTAGCATCAACTGTGACTTGGCACCTATATATCACTTAGCACATATCTACTACTTGGCACTTGAAGTCACTGAACACCTATTGAAATACTAGCTTGGTACACACTGTGGCTCAACATACATGGTGCAATCATCTTCAATAAAAAAAACTGATTAAGTGTGTTGACACTCAAATGTCAAAATTATCTAAGAACTAACAATCTCCCCCTTTGACACGAGTGTCAAAAACACTTAACTAGACATTACTAGTTTGTCCTTATGAGTACCTTATCCACAAAATTGCAAGATGTGTTCAAAATTTGTTCAAAATACCTTAACTCCCCTAAGTTGATTTGTGCCTTGTCATTCTTGTAACCAAAATTCTATGTTGAATGTGCCTAATGTTGTTTGTCTTCTTCCCTACTCCTACATTCTATACCATTACCAAAAAAATTTATCTCCCGCTTTTGATATATCTTCTTTATTGTTATTTCTCCCCCATTTTATAGTATTCTCCCCCTAAAACATATATCACATATATTTCCCCATTTTATTATTGTTTATCCCCTTTTTTGACACTTATGTCAAAGGGCTCTAGGGAGTAATACCATACTTAGCCAAAAAAATGTTGTTTACCTCCATTATTATTTTCAGAGTTGCATCCCAATTCTCCAAAGCAATGTCCAATGACTTGTGCTAGATGGTAGTCTCTGTAGAAAGGTGTACAAGTCCATCAAGAGTAGAAAGATCTGGATCTTTTTTTAAAATTGTCTTAGCACAAACTTTTTCCTTGTGGAGGACTTCTAACTGAGGGGTTATGGAGGACTGGATCTACATCAATTTAGCCTTAATATTTGCTTCTTCTACTATTAGTACATCTAACTCCCTTTGTGTGTGAAGTGATTGTGCAAAATGCTTCTCACTCAGAGTTGGATCTCTAGGTAATTGCATGCTAGAGATTTTCAAGTTTCTTTCCAAGCTCATTATTCATTGATTAGTTTCTTGTGTGAAATTTGAAAAATCACACAACTTCCTATACAATGAAAAAATGTTTTCAAGAACAATTTTTGCCTTATCTATTGTCTTGGCACCCTTTACCTATTCAAGTACAATTCCACTTGATATCTTCTCATTCACCTTTCCTTGAAATTTTCTTTCTGACCATTCCATGATTTTAACATTGGTGTCCTGGTCCTCATTTGTCACCTAGTCAACTATGTCTAATAATTGCTCAATTATTGGCTTTCCTTCATCTGGTGACTGGAAGCCGAAGGCACTCATGAAGATGTCCTTTATACCATGAAGTTCTTACTTGTGCTTGAATTCTTTCCTCAATATTTCCTACCTCATCCTTCTATCCAAAGAATTTGCATTTCTATCATTTGTGCTATTGTGATTGTAAGAATTTGGCTTAGGCCAGAATTCACCCAAGAACTAAAGAACTCAACAATAGCACACAGTAGACCAAAATAGACAAAGTATGATCAGAATGATGATATTCATTCAATAATTGGATACAAGAGTACACTAGGAGTGCCTGATTATAAAGGCCTCAAGAGAGCTTCTAGAATGCCTAGAAGTCAGCACCATGACATGTCATACAACCAGGCACATGTCCACCAGATATGGATTATCCTCCATTAAGCACGAGATTAAGTGCGATGATGTGGGGATAAGCCTACAATGGTGTAGCATGCAAATCAGTGGAGTAGACAACATGTGCTAAATGAGGAGTGTGAAAAACTGTGTTGTCATCACAAAAAACTCAGTGAATGATACATACTCATGTGTTGTAGACACCATGTGCCTAATTAAAGTTGCGTAACTCAATGAGAGTTCACAAACTCCTAAGTGTCTCACATAAAATAATGCAAAATAATTAAATAATGCATTAACCTAAGTAAAACTTAAGTAATTGTAATAAGTAAATACTTATTTACACCAACACCCCCCCTTAAGTGCAAGCTAGGGGAATGCCCTTAAGGTTACACAATCTAGGATGAAATGCAATATGGGTCCTAGCTATGAGGCCATGTTAGGTACCCATGTACATAATGATATACAAATCTCTCATAAAGCGGGGAAAGAGGGAAAACCTCGTGGAAAAAACCCTTCCTCAAAAAGAGAGATAAAGGAGGATGCATGGATGGATGGAGTAATCAAGACCCCCCCATTATGACATACATATAATATATACATAAGAGAATGATGAGAAGAGGAAGAGAGATAGGATGGGCTTCCCCTCAAAGAAGAATTCCAAATAGTGACTGCTCCAATGAACAAGTTGATCCAAGACTGCAGAATGGTGTTCCTCCCCTTAGGAAGAAACAATGCCAAGGGTACAAATGAGATGCTTTCGCTGTGTGTGGAAAGAATCCCATGAATAAGTGATGTCTTTGAAACCTGCTCAACTAGCTAAAGAACCTATCCCAAAGAACTATCTGTCCTTGCAACTGATGAACAACCCTACTACAACTGTTGATAATGAGTATCCACAATCACTTCAACCTGTAACGATTAATCTTGTAGAGAATGAACAAAAGAGTCTGAAACCCTTGTGACAACTGAAGAAGGTAATTCTGCATCAAGAAGAAGAGGCAGATCATCAATATTATCCCCCAAATCTATCACTGAACCTATATCTAGAAGATTGTATGTACCCTACTGTACTGGACCTATCACTGTGGCGATGTATGCATGCGGACTAAACTAAAGAAGTGACCTCTCATTGTATCTGTCAACAGAACTCCACATATTTGAAGTTGTTGAAGCACTATCACTAGTGTCACTATCAGTATCCACACTGTATGATCTATGAAGAGGAGTAGAGGATAAGCTTGATGAACTTTCCTCAAAATGTACATCCTTCTCCACAAAAATTTGATGTATCTTAGGATCTAGAAGTCTATATGCCTTCACACTGTCTTCATAACCAATGAAAGTACAAGGCCAAAATTTCTATGCCTTATGACCCCTGGAAGATCTATTTTCCCATGCAAGACAACTAAATACTTTGAAGTGTGTCACAATAGGTTTTCTGCCAAACCATGCCTCAAAAGGAGTTTTTCCATCTAAGGCTAGATGAGGAGAACGATTAAGAATGTGAGTGGCACTAGAGATTGTTTTGACTTCTAATGATGGATCAAGAGACTTGGCATGAATCATGCAACTTGCCATAGACTTAGGAGTTTGAATCCTCAATGCTGCAACATCTGTCTTATGCAGACTGAATGCTGAAGGAGTTTGAAGATCAATGCTCTCATGTCTGCAAAAATCCTTAAGTCTTCTATTCACATCCATGTTACCATTGTCCATGAGGAGTACTTTGATGGCCTTTCTGGATTTCCATTCTAAATGAGCCTTGAAGTCTAGAAATGCATCCAAAACTTCATTCTTGTTATGCAAAAAATAGACCCAAGTGAACCTGGACAAGTCATCAACTAAGGTAAGTATGTAGCGACCCTGGCTAAATGCAAAAGGACCTACTAATACCATGTGAACCATTTGTAGAACACTTGTTGCTCTAGAAGACTTCCCTCTTTGTAACTTCCCCTCTAGATGCATATCCACTGAATCTGATTAACAATTAACCTTAGAAAAGTTGATTTGAGGTAGACCTTTGACCACTTGGTATGTGCAAAGTTGCTGAAGATAGCAGTAGTCAAGATGACCATACCGCTCATGCCATAGTTGCATGTTTGAATGTGATTGTGTTAACAAGGCCTTTAAAGGAGTCTTGGGTACAAAATGTGAGAAAGAGTATAACCTCTTGTGATCATTCACTTTCCCTAATACAACCAAGGAATCATCTTTAAGATTGTGCACTTGAACTAAGTTAGGAAGGAACTCAACTCTATATCCATCTCCAAGGTGAGTGATTTGGTAGATTGATAGGAGATTCAAACTTAGGTTTGGAACATAGATAACCTCTTGAAACTCTCCATCTTCCATCTCCACGTTGCCTTTTCCTTCAACTTCCATTTTTCTATCATTCCCCATGAAGATGTGCGGTACCCTTGAGTGATTCAATCAAGAAAAATCCTCCCTTGAATAACCCATATGATATGAGGTACCAGAGTCAAATATCCATTCCTTCGAAGAGTTTGCATTAGCCATGAGTGCTTGCCCTTTGTTCATTGATTTAGAAGAAGATCCCTTCTCCTTGTAAGCATTAGGCAATGGAACATTATGTTTCCTCATGATGTTGGCCAATTCATCAATCTATTTGTGATAACACTCATGCTCTTCATGACCAGTTTTCTTGCAATAAGTGCACTTCTTTTTCTCCTTATTATTGTCCCCTTTTTTGTTGGAATTCAAGGAGTTTCCTTGTTGACTGGATTGAGGTGTTGTCTTTTCTGCATCCTCAAATTTGCTCTTCCATTTCTTCTTACCCTTTCCTTTATTTGAAGATTGTCTAACTAAATTTTGAGAACCCTCATTGGCCACCAATGCTTTGGACTGAGGTGATTTGAGAATCCCCATTGTTTTCAACTTCTTTTCTTCATCATCCAATAGTTTAGTATATTCATCAAAAGTGACTTTCTTGTAGGCAGACCCTAAGGTAGTCTTTGAGGTGTTAAAAGAAGATACAAAGGTGGAATATTCAGATGGCAGCTTGTTATGGATGAGATAGATCAGTCTATCATCTTTGATAGAATTCCCACAATCAGTAAGCTTTGTCCTTAATTCATTCACCTTAATGATGAAGTCCTGTATTGAGTCATATGACCTAGGATCTAAGGAAACAAGCTCATCTTCTATTTTGAACACATCTTCTTCAGACATTTTACCATAAAGGCTTTCGAGGGTATCCCAAGCTTCCTTGGATGTAGTACATTTCTTGATTTGATACATGATTTTATCATCTACCCAAAAACATATATCACCTAGGGCTTTCCTATCCATGGATACCCAATTTGAAATTTCACTTGTTGATACATTATCACCTGTTGGTTTAGGAAGAGTACCATCTACATATTGTGAAACTCCATTATGCATTAAGTGCTACAACATTTTGATAGACCATGAAGCATAGTTATGAGGAGTTAACTTAGGAAATTTAAAGTTGCCCATAGTGTATAAAAATGAAAGAAAATTACAGAAAAGAGAGAACACAACACCAAGAATACCCCCCCTTTTCACTAAATCAAGAAACCCCCCCAAAATAGATGCTTTGGGCACTTTATCAGTAGTGTGATTACAATGGGCCACTTGCCAATTTTGGCCTTTGTGGACTTCTAATTTTTCATGTTACAACCTCTTGATGGAGTACAAATCTGAAACTTTACAATGTGCTACAATTTAGAAGCATTACAAAGCAAAGAAAGGCCCTATTTCTGAAAGTGACAATTTTGTCCACACAACACTACAATTTGATGCTAGATCTAGAAAGTAGACAACAAATAATACACTTTCAAAAAAAATGAAACCTATTTTTGACTCTAGATGTGCCCGTACGGAGTGTTTGAAGTTGCAAAATGTGGGATTATCCAAGTACAGTTGCCAAAAAATGCAATTTTTGAACAATCTGTGCACCAAAACCAAATATACCTACACTGCTAAAAAATTTAGGAAATTTTACCCAATTTCAAAAAAAATTGCACCTGATTTGGAGTTCAAATGTGCGAGTTATGGCCTCTTGAAGTTAGACTACCGAAACCAAAATCAATTTGGTGAGGGGTTGCACCAGCAAAAGAAAGAGTTAAATTTGATGGTCATAAGGCCATCATAGAAGTTCTAATTTGGCCTATAATGATGTCCAAATGGCCATCAAAGTTAGGCTCAGGAATTGATGACATCAGCATGGATGATGTGGTAACCTTACCGTACAAAATTGTACAAAATTGGCAGACATGGACTGAGTTAGATGGTGACTCAGTAATGACTTGGTAGTACAGGCAGGATAAGGTGGTGTCCTATGTGTGCACTGACTATACTTTAGCGTAGGCAGTATCTGTCTGCCACGTGTCTGACCAGATCACTAGGTTCCTAGCTGTCTGATGATTCAACTCATTGCGTGTCCCAAATCAGAGAAATCTGCATGGATGTGCCCTATGCTGACTATTCTGCGGGATATTAGAGTGATTGGGGCACGTGGATCCTACCCATAGTCAGAATTTGTCCCCAGCATGCCAGAGTTTAGAGTAGCAGTGCCAATTTTGGAGTTAACTTTGCTGGAGACTGTGCATATAATCCCACATGCATGGGTTCATGGGAATGGGCACTATTTAAAATACAGCTGCTACAGACTTTGATAAAACAAGGCCTAGTTGGTGGGTTTGGTTTGATGCCATTGGATTTGGTTGTCATAGGTTGTGGAGGATTATGCAATACAAATCGTAAGTGGATTTGCATGTACCGCGTCTCCTTGATTAGTTTGGCAGATTTACAGGGCATGGCCTGCTGATTAAAACCCTGCAAAAATAATATATCCTCCAAAAATTGCAGGCCAGGGGTTGATGGCCTGATTCTGCCACAAAATTTTTCTCGACTAGAAAAATAAATTCAAAAATATTCGAATAATGGCAAAAAAAAATATTTTAGATCCAAAAATTCAATGAGATAGATCTAAAAATAATCATACCCAATCTACAAATTAGTGCCTTCAGGTGTTGGTTTGAAAATTTTTTTTGCCTCACGATCAACTTTCACCCAAGGTAAGTGAGCTTATAGTCAATCTTCACTGAATTGATGCTCCGGATGCAATAGTGAGGTCAGATCTGGCTCTAGATGCTCTCAATTTTTGTGGATCCTTCAAAATCATGTCAAGGTGCTAAAGCATGAACAGTCTCAAACGGCTACATGATGAGAATCTCCCTTGGCTTTGATACCATGTAAGAATTTGGCTTAGGCCAGAATTCACCCAAGAACTAAAGAACTCAACAATAGCACACAGTAGACCAAAATAGACAAAGTATGATCAGAATGAGGATATTCATTCAATAATTGGATACAAGAGTACACTAGGAGTGCCTAATTATAAAGGCCTCAAGAGAGCTTCTAGAATGCCTAGAAGTCAGCACCATGACATGACATACAACTAGGCACATGTCCACCAGATATGGATTATCCTCCATTAAGCACAAGATTAAGTGCTTAATTAGAGTTGCGTAACTCAATGAGAGTTCACAAACTCCTAAGTGTCTCATATGGAGTAGACAACATGTGCTAAATGAGGAGTGTGGAAAACTGTATTGTCATCACAACAACTCAGTGAATGATGCATACTCCTATGTTGTAGACACCATGTGCCTAATTAGAGTTGCGTAACTCAATGAGAGTTCACAAACTCCTAAGTGTCTCACATAAAATAATAATTAAATAATGCATTAACCTAAGTAAAACTTAAGTAAGTGTAATAAGTAAATACTTATTTACACCAACAGTGATAGTTTTTGAATCATAGGAGGGTGTCACAATCTCTTCATCTAGTTCAGGGTCTCCATAATGAAGTATCCTAGCCACTCTTGTTGAACTTGAGCTTGGTGGCAAAAATTGTGAAGGGATAGCATCAATGCTTGACTTTTGAATGGTCTTAGTAGGAGTGCTAGTCTTTGGTAGCTCTACCAATGTCTAAATTACAACCTGCTCCTTTTCTTTTGTTGCATCTTCTTTTTCATGTGACTTCCCCTACTTTTCACTCGCCATTTGATCAGTATCACTTGTTGCACTAGGTGGAGGTGGTGGTGGCAGCATCAAAACTTTAGTTCTAGTAGTAGTGTATGTAAAAGGTTGTTCCTTTGGCTTCACCTTTTCTCTTTGTGGTGTTGCTACTGCTCTTTGTAGTTCATCTACACTCACCAATATAGGGCTTGTGCATAATTGTGCCTATAAAGTAGATTGGTGAAGGATCTTTGAGAGATCCTCTACAATAAGTGGATTGATATTCTGAGCTATCTTGTTAGTAACATCCTTATGATTACTATCTCTATAGGTGTAGTGGTTGTGTGAGGAGTTTTGGGAGGTGGCAATTATGTGTCTTGCACACTCTATTCTTCTTCTTGCTATTGATCAACTATTGCCATAGTTTCCTCTCCCTTAGCTAGTTCATCTTCTTTCTCCTTATTCTCTTCCTCACTTTTCTTTTCCTCCTCTTTCTTTTCTTCTTCCTTCTTCTCTATTTCCTTTGCTTCTTCTTCTCCTTTCTGCTCTTCTTCTTTCCTTTTGGCACTAGTTTCTACCTTATTGGTTTCCTCCACTTTATCATCAGTAATCTTGTATATTGTTTTCCATATATGAGTGGATTTAGTTACAACATCTTCAACTTTTTTTTGAAGAATGCAAAAGGCTCTGTATTTGGGTGCAAATTTTGCACTATGTTTCTTATTTGCCTTGGTTATTTGAGCCTTTATCATATCAAGCTTCACTTGAGCTAGGGTAGATTCCCTAATCTCCCTTTCCATCTTTAAACAATAATTCCACTTTTTCTCCACTATCTCATATAGTTCCTTTGGCATAGGGTTATCAAGCCCTAAAGGTGTATTTTTGAATTCTGCCATCATGGCATAAATAGATTCCTCTATTTTATTATGCTCTTCCCTATTGAGCTTATTAAAATTGAGAGACTTTAACTCATTTAAATCTGCATTTTTAATCTTATTACAAAGCTTATCAATTGCAGATTTTGGAGGATGGCTTACCACTTTAAATTGGCTTATGTTCTTAGATTTTGTCCTTTCATCATTTGTATCTAGTTGAGCCACATATCTTATTCTTTTCTTGGGCTCTTTAGCTAGTTGTGCAGTAGCTTTATTCTTTTCCTTTACTACCTCTTTGACCTTTTGAGTTGATGCTCTTGTTGTGGCCCTTGTTGCTACTAGTTTAGCTGGAGCTAGCTTGGTTTGAGCTTGTTTGGTGACCTTTTTGAGCTTTGGCTGAGTTGTAGGCTGAATTTTTGCCTTTCTCTTCTTCTACTTAGTAGGTCTAGGTTCTTCCTGGGCAATTTCTTCTTTATCTTCTCCTTGGCCTTGTGTTAGCTCAACTGGCTCTTGCCCTTGCTCACCTTCTTCTTCACTATCTTCTTCCTCTTCGTCACCTACTTCTCCTTCAATGTCTACTCCAAATGTCTTCTTCTTTTTTCTTATCATTTTATCCTTCTTCTTGATAACTGAAGTAGTTTTTAATTTTGTCTCAACTTTGGACTTAACAACATCATAAGTCCCAAAGTGAGGAGCTACCTTATCAATTTCTTCTACTAGCAATTTTTTGATTGCTACTTAGGCTTCATCTATATCAAGCTCATATTCCAATGGCCTTAGCCATCTCACTCTTGGTATTGCTGCTTGAATGTAGGTGAAATCAATATCAACCAAGAAACATATGTCATTGACATGTTTCTCAACTAATGAGACTGGTATCCTCATCCTTTGCTTCATAGACTTCTTAAAGTCTTCAAAATAGCTTGTCATCTATGCCTCAAAATTATCTCCCATCTAATCAATGAATTCATTAATTTAGATGACTGCTGAATTTTTTAGAATTCTAGTTCACCTTCCCAATTGAAGGGAATTCTTCCATCACATAAAAGAATATGCACATGAGAACTAACCCAAATTTGCATTGAGCACAGTTTGATCTCCTTATAACTCCTAGGTTCTCATTGATTTTATACAACATGAGTTCAGCTAGATCATAGGTATGATCTTTCTTTACCAATTTATAAACCACATCAACAACTATGTAGGGTACATTGTTTAGTCCGCTGAATTGATAGAATTTATGTGAAATTATCCTCACAACAAAGTCATAGGGGTGCAGTCATAGTGTCAATGGTCATTCCCATATTGTTCCATTTTGCTATAGTATTCTTTTCAATTACTTCTTATCTATCACTTCTCAAGGTCTTTGGCTGATGTAGGGTTGGGAGACCAGTAACCCTATGCACTATACTCTTAGTAATCTTGATAGGTCCTATCTCTAGCCACAAACATCCATCATGAATTTGACTCAAACCAATATGTATCCATGTTGTCTTAAACATTGTAGGGAAAACTAGGGTTTTGGTCAGACCCTTCTTCTCAATAATTTGAAACTCATCCTTCAGTATTCCATTGTCATACAACTTATAATTTAAAACTCATCTTTTAGTATTCCATTTTCATTCCATGGCTATAATATAAATTCTTAGATATTACTAGTTATTCCTCAACTGGAAGTTCTAGAATTAAGACCTGATTTTTTCATACATAAATGGTGTGAATAGATTCTTTGTGGATCTATTATTGTTATTCTAGTATTCATCGTGTATAAATATATTTTTTGTAGGTAGTCTTGTGTATATACTACTTTTGTTCCAACATTCTTAGTGTTTAATATTTAATAATTTTTATTTCCAACAATGTGGGTGAGTAAATGAATGTTGTTAAGTTGTTTTACCCTATTACTTCCAATCCAATAATCATGGTGTTTGACCAATTGGATGTAAAAGTATAAAAATAGAAAAAAAATCTAATGAGAGTCAGTTCTATCATCTTTTTGTAAGTCAATGTGAAGTTGTTTATTTTCCTTCATGGCTATGTGTAATGTAGCAATAATGGGAAGGATAGAATGGATACTGCATGCTTAGTTTTTTCTATCTACTAGTCATGTATAATGGATACATCTTTCTCTTCTCTCTTCTATTGTTGGAATGTTCAAAATGGGAAGAGTAAGAGTAAAATGGGAATGTTACAATCTTAACCTTTTTCAACAATTTAAATCACATAACTAAAAAGTAAAATGCATGCATGTAAATATATAAATGAACATAGGGCAATCACATGCAATGACACATAACACCAGATTTGGTAACCCAGAAACCCTCTAGGAATAAGAAGGTAAAACTAGGGTGGGATGATACCCACAAAAATCACTACAACAATAAATGATCAACAACTTCTGATGGTCTGCCTTGTTAAAGGCTTTACACTGTATCAATAGTGACTTGATTAGAGGATTTATAAACACTTACATGAAGTGTCACCATGTTAAAGGATTTACAATAGGTTGTTAAACCCACATAATACATAGGATTTTCAATCACCTTCTCCAAAGATTCTCCTACCTAGCTGTTAAGCTAACCTATCAAAATAGGATTTCCAACTTCTAGTACAATGTCAAGAAAGTATTAGAACAATGAACCTAACGGCATGCAATCTCTAATTGTTGGATTTAGGCACTTGATCTACTCTCTCTGATCTTGATCCTTTGAGATCTAATATTTGATCATGTTCCTTGTTCCTTATGTTGTTCTGATCAATTGGATATGAAATTGCTACTCTGTTCCACTAAGTCTTTCCTTCTTCTCACTAAATTTTTTCTATAATCTCCCCATACACTATTCTTATCCTCATATGCAATGGATTTCTTGACCTCCTTTTAAAGAATGCAAAGACTTAGGGTTAGGTATGGATCTACGATCCATATTGAATCTAAAATTCCTTCTCATTCCTTGCATTTTTCTCATTGATTACATGCCTTCTCAATTTTCCTAATTGGGTACATGTAGATCTCATAGGGAATGTAAAAGATTCATCCTTATCCTTTTTCTCCTTTGAAATCTTCTTATGTCAGCTCCAAAAATGGTTTACATTTGAGTTTGTGAAGGCACAAACTCATATGTTGATTTTGTGTTATTCAGCACATACTGGACTACTGATGGTTGACACCTATTACACTCTGTCTTTCTCATTACATATATGATTTTGGTTCACTTGGCATATAAAGCATTCTAGCTTGCTCAGCATCAACTATAACTTGACACTTGTATATCGCTCAACACATAAATACTACTCAGCACCTGAAGTCACTCAGCACCTATTGAAATACTAGCTCGGCATACATGGTTTACTCAGCTTTGATACAAAAAAGTGATTAAGCGTGTTGACACTCAAATGTCAAAATTATCTAAGAACTAACATCTACCATTAAATCTAGGTCGGTGAGTGTTTGGCGAAGCTACTTGTTTATTGCATTTTATTATGATGTCTAGGTAATGCATATGTGTGTGACTATTCTTATTTGGAGTTTACTACATATGTATATATTTGTAGTGTTAATTTCATTTCCTTGCTACATTCTATGATTAGGTTACTAGGCACATGGTTTCATGTAGTATGTATCATGGCTACACTGGATCTATCTAATCCATCTTGTTTCAGGAAGCTAGGCTTTTCATTCCAAGGTTGGGGTGCTCTTTGTGTCAGGAAGAACCTCAAGGGAGTATACACTCCATGGTTTTAGAGGTAAAAGTACCTAGGTCACACTCCTATCTCTAATAGTAGATGGGTGATGATGTTTGATGGATTTGGAGGGAGGATACATTGAAGGTTACATGACAAGAATTGTGGAACTTAGATTTATTGTAATATCATCCTTGAGATGAGCTATTTTATGTAAATATATTAAGTTGACAATGTAGTTTTGGTAAAATGACATATATATATTTCTCTTGAGCTACTAAATGTATAGATCAATATCTTAATCTTTTTTTATAGGTAGTCCTTGATCTTAACCTTTTGATGATCATAATGTAGTAATACTCTTGTTTTTTATGTTCATTCCATGGATGTAATATAAATCAACACTATAACTTATGTTGTACTTCAATTGAAATAATACAATTACAATGATCATGATGTACTACCATTCTAGTTTAGATGGGCATTCAATGTTAGATGATGTAATCAACTTCCTAGTCTTAAGATTTATTGTTTGAGTTGACACACTAATTGTACTTATTATATTTAATTAATGGATAGTGAATGAGCTCTTGACTTTTCATCTCTAGGTATGATTTATCTATTTTCTTCATTTTTCGTTCGTATGTGATGTGGCATTGTTAATTAGGACATGGCTCTTACAATAAGGAATTTACCCTTCCTACAAAAGAGGTTAATTTAAATTCAATAAAAAATAAAAAATCATACCACATAGAAAGTAGAAAAAAGAAACAATATAGGGGAAATAATTGTCTATGCCAAGAATAAGAATATCCTCTCCTATGGAAAATGAAAGTAATTTTATTAGTAATATTAGGTTCCTATTATATAGTGAATATATATTATATGGCAAATACTTATTATTTGGAAATACTCATTACTTTAAAAAAGAATAATATTTTGTTCATTAAGTATAAAAAAACATAATTCATATGTTATTAAACATCAATACAATTTTTTATGGAAAATAGATTTTTGTATATTAAATAAAAGTAATCTACTTCTTAATATTAACAAACAACGAATATAATAAGGAAAGTATTAAATATGTAAAGGAAGAAAAATAAATAATTGATTATCAATTAATAGTTTAAAATTGTTCCCTAAAACTACTTATAATATTATTAATTATATATCGTAGAAATTATAAAATCAATGTCTAAAAATACTCCTACTTTCTCTCTCCCACTACTCTCACTTTCTTATCATGTTAGTATAAAGATTAAAACTTGACATAAGGGAGCCCCAAATATTAATTAAGGAATATGAATTCCTTGTATATATCATTTCACATAGCTATATTTAAATAATAATTAATGATTCATAGGATTTAAATTTATATATGTAACAAAATAAATAATATATAATACTTTTATCAAATGAATAAGATGAAATTAATTATTTTGGTTATTTCTATGAATTAATACATACAATGGATATTCTTTATTGATTAAATTTTGTTAAAGATTATTAATTAAAGAAGGGAATCATACTTCTATATGTACCATGTAATAAGCATTAAAACTACTTATATTGAGTAAATTGTCCACTAAATGTGTATTAAAAATTAATCATTATTGTTTATAATGTTAATGAAACCTCTTGATAGGTAACTGCATTTATTGTTGGAAACACCTCATTTTCCTTATTGTGAATATTGTTCATAGCGATTTCTATGACTAGTGCTCTTGTAATCCCTAAGGCTTCTTGTGGTCACCAAAGGCTCTTAGATCTTATGTGTTAGTCTTGAAGTGATATTATATGTTTCTTTTGAATTTTTTCATATGTATTGATGATGGAATAGTTGATTTTTATCTTCACCATCATGTGGTATTTTTAAATCTCAAAATGTTGTAATGAATTGTTTTCTCCTAATTATGACTTGAATAACCTAGATGGTAATGTAAATATTTATGAGTTTACCTAAAAATGTGTTATTTAGTAGGTTCCCTTTTTAATGTTCTTAGTGAAATATTTTAGAGTAGGGTTAGGTGTCCTAGGTGAGTGGCTCACCATAGGTGTTGAGAACCATAAGTGGTCATTAGGAGATCCTATGTAGTAGATGTATATGAGAAATATGTTAGCAAGTAATACTAATCTATAAAGAGAACAAAGCATTAACTAGCATAAAAATCATAACATATATGAGAGACAAAGTGAAACCCTCAAATGAGAATATGAGCCATAGAATGGCTCTCCCAGTGAGGATTGTCACTTGATTTAGGGATGAGTCTATTTGCTTAGATTTGGTATGTATGCTCAAGGTTCTCAAAACTAGCTTAAATGGAGATGGATGGGTAATGACAAATTGGTAGCCTTGTGAACTCTCAATTTAGCATTATAAGGGTTTTGTTTAAAGGCTTTGTTTCTCAAACTAGCATTATAACTTTAACTCAAGGATTGTGATGAAATGGCTTGGGAGGGGATTCAATTTATCGGCTAAGGGCTTGAGGGATGGAGGGTTAAGATGCAAGGAGAGATGAAAGCTTAAGGAGGGCTAGGATGCACTCAAAGGGGAGCACATGGATTGTGTTTGTTTAGCACCAACCAGGGAGTGACACATGTCACAGGGTGAGTGGATGGAGGCAAGGGGATGGAGGAGTCAACAAAGGAGGCTCAAGGGATAATATCTTCATAAAGACCCTTCATAATGGCTTGTAAGAGCAATGAATGGGCTTGTAAGAGTCTTGATGGCCTTTGTAAGAGCATTCAAAGCTTAGTGGTCGGGATATTTTGGAGGGAGTTGAGATTGTTGACTTTGCTTGACTTAGGAAAGTCTTAAGCTTGCTTAGGGAATGTGACAAGGTTAGGGGGGGATTGGAGGTGATTTAGGATTAGACTAATCTTGTTAGAGATATGCAAGGGGATGGCATTTAATGAGGGTGGGTGAGTTAGTGACTAAGCTTGGTTAATATGGGTGGATGGGGTGGATTAGGCTAAAAAGAGGGTTTAGGATAGTTTAGGGGTTATTAGATTTAAGGAATTTATTTATCAAATAGATTTATTTAATAAATGAGGATTTTGGAATTAGATAGGAGAATATGATTAATTGATAAATAATGGGTTATTTGATTTTATCAATTAGGACTATAGATGATTAATTAAATTAATCAGCTAGGGGATGGCAAAAGATTAATTAAATTTAATTAATGATTCCTTTAGAGATAACTAAATAGGATTACCAAAGCGGTGTAATCAAATTTAGGTGTCTACATTTTGCCCCTCTTTGACATAGTGTTGAGACAACACTATTTCAAAGAAGTTCAAATGAAGAAGACACGAAGAAGATGTTTTAGCAACAAGGTTGCCCCAGTCTCAGATAAGAAGAGGAGAGACTAAACTTAGATGATGTTCCCTCGAGAAGGCGACAGAGAGAGAAATGAGGCTCGATGACTTTTTGAAAAGTACAAGAATCTAGGATAAGAAAGGAGACTCGGAGTGGCAAAGAGAAGGGGTTGGATTAGCTCAAACTCTCTCTATGGGAGAATGATAAAGGAGAAGCAAAGGCACAAGAGGAAGAAAGCTTAAGACTTTAGGGAAGGTGGAGGATGAAGGAGCGGAGAGCTATAAAAAGGAATCTAGGATAGGGAGAAGGATGAGGGGATTATAAAGCTAATGCAACAGGATTTGAAAGAGTCAAATTAGTGGAAGATGGGTTTCCAAGATCCCTAGGACTAGGATTGTGGATCTTGAAAGATGAGGCTTGATGGATTGATTGGATTGATGGATCGCTAAGACTAGGATTGTGGATCCCTAAAGCTAAAAGTGAAGATTGATTCAAAGAGATACTGATGCATAAGCTGGGATAGGTGAGACGGATGCTTGATATGGATGGGGGATAATGGAGATGAAAGGAAACCATTGAAGCTTTTTGAGCAGGGGGATACTTCAAAGAGAAGTACCACCATGTAGTTGAGCACTATATTTTCTATAGGACTGATGGTTAATTGCCAAGGTTACCAAGAACATCAAGGCCTTTTCACCAACTGTCCAGAGGACTGACGAACTGACTCAAAACAAGCACACAAGGATTGCCCCATCATCACACATGATTCCCAAAGGAAGCATCATGGAACTAACATTGTATAACCCACAAGAAAAAAAGGAAAACAAACAAAAGACCTGATCAAGACCTTATGCTCAGATTGCCCCATTCATAGTATACCATGATATGGAAGATCATGGCAACTTGGAGGAGGGAATAAAAAGATTGTTTGGAAAAGATACTTCAAGACCCAAAAAGGGAAGATTCCAAATCAAAAGAAAGCAAAAATTCAAAAGAGAACTGTTTGCCAACGAGATGGGTAGGATGAGGTACTAACGGACCAAGATCAGACATGAGAAAAGCTATATCCTACAATGATCTATCGGAGAGCACCTAAGCTGATGGATCTGGATGAGTGATGCATCTAGCAAGCTGAACTAAGAAGGATAACACTTTGGTGATAGGAGATCTAGCTAAAGGATGCATTGGAATAGCTAACCAAGGGTTGTGCGATGTATGCGAGATGCTGATCAAGGAGGAACTGACACGAATGCTGGATAGATATAATGGTACTAAGCTAAAGAGGATGTACAAGTTGACAGACCAAGATATGTTACAAATGTACAAGGTTTATTCATGTTTGGGTTTTGTGAGATGGAAATGTTCATGAAGGGTGGGATGTTTGTAATAGTTGATAGGCAAATAGGTAGATGGTTTGCGAAAAGATTAAGTGAAAATGGGATTCTTTGTGTGCATGTGATAGGGTACAAGCTAGAATATGGTACAAGCTTTGGACAAGATTTGGATATACAAGCTATGCTACAAGGGGGGGTACAAGATTTACAAGTTGAGGTACAAGATTTACAAGCTGAGGTACAAGATTTACAAGCTGTATAGGAGGTATTTACAAGCTCCATTAGATTTTGGATATTTGGTTGGAACACCAAGGGAACAAGTAGGTGTTTTATGGGATGGTGGGTGGATGGATGAGTGATAGGATAGTGATAGGTAATGGATTAGTCTTAGTACACAAGGTCCCTAAATTACCAAGTTTTCACCAAAGTACCTATCCAAGGTGCTTGAATTGCCAAGTTTTCACCATTGGACGCTGATTTCTCTTTACTAATTTTTTTTTTTTTTTTTTCAAAAATTGGGTATACCAAGGATTTTCAAGCATCGAACTTCTTGAGATGAATGATGTTACAAGGGTCATTCAAGAGTTCACCTTCTGGTGTAGATAGTTGATAGGCTCTAGAGCCAAAGGAGGCAGTGACAACATAAGGACCAAGCCATGTAGGTTCAAACTTGCCTTTCTTTTCTCGATCTTCTTGGACTTTCATGTTTTCTTTGAGGACCATGTCACCTGGCTGAAAATGTCATGGAAGCACCTTCTTGTTGAAATTCCTTTTGAGACAAGTTTGATAGACTGTGAGATTATCATAGGCTTTTTGTCACTTCTCGTCTAAAAGATCTAGCTGGGTCAGTCGAGCTACTCTGTATTCTTCATCTGATATTTGCCCTTGCAAAGATATGCGCAAGGAGGGAAGTTCAACCTCTATAGGTAGGACCACTTTGACACCATAGACTAGGGAGTATGGAGTTGTTCTTGTGGATGTATGGAAGGAGGTTCGATAGGCCCATAGGGCTAGATTTATTTGTAGGTTCCAATCGCAGCCAAAATCATTGACAACTTTCTTTAGGATCTTGAGGAGGGTTTTGTTAGTTGCCTCTGCCTGGCCATTACCTTGTGGGAAATATGGGCTAGAAAAGCGGTGATGGATGCAGAGGGAAGTGCATAATTCTTCCATGTTGAGATTTTCAAAGTTACCTCCTTGGTTGATGAAGATGGTGGATGGGATGCCGAAGCGGCAAACAATGTGGTACAAGATGAACTTGGAGACCTGAACTCCTGTAGCTGAGACTAGGGGGACTGCTTCCACCCACTTAGTGAAATAGTCTGTAGCTGTTATTATCCATTTATGTCCATCAGATGAGAGGGTGTGATAGTTCCAACTAGATCAAGGCCCCAACAAGCGAAAGGCCAAGGTGGTGCAATAGGCTGTAGATCCTATGCTAGAGCGTGCACAAGATTTGCGTGCTGCTGACATGGAAGACATTTTCTAACAAAGTCACAAGAGTCTTCTTCAATGGTAGGACAATAGTAGCCCGCTCTAAGGATTTGTCACGCTAGGACAATACCACTTGTGGGGGCACCGCAAAGTCTGGAGTGTACTTCTTTTAACAACATCGCAGCCTCGTTTTGGTCTAAACATCGAGAGAGAGTATCGTGATAACCCCAATGATATAGGGTATTGGCTATGATAACATAGTGGGATGAGGTTTTGGCATTGGGTACATGTGAGGTGAGGGGATATGATACCGTCTTTAAGATAAGCGTTAATCTCATGGTACCAAGGGGATTGGGGACCAACCAAGATACAAACATGGTGTGAGTCATCATTTTCATAGGCGGGTGTGAGGAGCTGCTTGACTAAAAACTCATACTATGTAGCTACTTGGGGAATTTCCAAGAGCGAGCCGATAGTAGCCATAGCATTTGCGGCTTTGTTCTGTATTTGAGGCACTTGTGTAAATTGAAGCCTTATAAAATGCTGGGTTAGCTGATCAACTAGCTCTTTGTAGGGTAATAGCTTTTCATCTTTGGTTTGATATTCATTTAGGGCTTTCTTGATGATGAGCTAAGAATTGCCAAATATTTGTAACTCAGTGATGTTCCATTCTGCAGCTATCTTTAATCCTACTATGAGAGCCTCATATTCAGCTATATTGTTGGTGCTAGGGAATTGTAGCTTGAAGGCTTTTGGAATGTAATCTCCTTGAGGTGTGACCAACAATATTCCTGCCCCTGATCCATGAGATGTGTATGAGCCATCAAAACAAAGTTTCCATGGAGGTTGTTCTTCAATTAGATAGATATGCTCATCTAAAAATTTTTTGATCAAAGGATATGCATCTATTAGAGGTGCATCAGCTAGGTGATCTGCTATAGCTTGCCCTTTGATTTCCTTTTTGTCCACATACTGGATTTCAAATTCGCTAAGGAACATAACCCATTTGGCCAAACGGCCTATAAGTGCTATTCTAGAGAGCATATACTTGAGAGGGTCAATCTTGGAGACTAGTTGGATGGTATGACTTAGCATGTAATGGCGAAGCTTTTGAGTTGAGAAAACAACTGCCAAACAAGATTTTTCCATAGGAGTATAATTGAGTTCATAACCAACTAGGGTTCTACTGATGTAGTAGATGGCTCTTTCTCTGCCATAGTCATCGAGCTGTGCTAGAAGTGCCCCTAGAGTAGTAGGCGTTGCGGATATGTACAAAATCAGGGGACAACCAGGAACTAGTGGAACCAAGATAGGAGGATTGGTGAGATATTGCTTGAGTTGATCGAAGCTGAGCTGACATAAAGGATCCCACTTGAAGTTCTCATCCTTCTTCAGTAAATGTGAAAATGGTGTACACTTATCTGCAAGCTAGGAGATGAAGCGTCAGATGGATTGAAGCTTTCCCTAAAGAGAGCAAAGCTATCATAGTATTTGAGGAGGAGGAATTTCTAAGATAGCCTTGACCTTCTTGGGGTCAATCTCTATACCTCGTTTAGAAACTATAAAGCCTAGAAGCTTGCCAGATGTGACCCCAAAGACACACTTCTTGGGATTCAGCATGAGATGATATTTGGATAACCTATCAAAGACTTTCTCCAGGTTAGCAAGATGATCCATGAAGGTATGAGACTTGACCAAGATATCATCCACATAATCCTCTAAAATGCTATGGATAAGATCATGGAAAATGGCTGCCAGAGCTCTTTGATAGGTAACCCCAGCATTCTTTAGGCCAAAAGGCATCATGTTGTAACAAAAGGTTCCCCAAGGGGTAGTGAATGTTGTCTTATGTTGATCCTCTTCTACAATCTTGATTTGATTATACCTAGAAAATCCATCGATGAGGGACAAAATTTCATGTCCAACTGTAATATCTACAATCATATCTATGTTGGGCAAGGGAAAATCATCTTGTGGACAAGCTTTGTTAAGATCACTGAAATCAGTGCAGATTTTGATGTCACCTGAAGGTTTAGTGATGGGGACCATGTTGGAGATCCGCTCTAAGTAGTCAATAGGTCAGATAACCTTAGTAGCTAACATTCTTTCTAACTCAACTTTGACCAGTAATGCCACCTTGGGGTGCATTTTTCTAAGCTTTTGTCTGACGGGCTTGATCTTTGGATCAACTGCAAGATGATGAACTAAAAGCTTTGGATCAAGTCCTAGTATGTCTTGATATGACCACACAAATTGGCCAATGTTCTCTCTCAAGACCTCAAAGAGGAGGTCAGCTTGGTCTTGTGATAGGGATGCAGCAATGTGAACAAGTCTGGGGATCTCTAAAGAACCGATGTTGACTTCTCTAGTATTCTTAATTAGAATAGAAGACACCTATGGTCGATTACCTTGAGGAGGTAATGCTAAATCCTTATGTTCTACTTATGGCTCTAGATGTTCTTGTTGAGGGGTTCTCTTCACTACCTTAGCTAGCCTCAAATTCACCTTAGTTCTAGTTTTGGGTGTATCAGAACTAGGTTGGGGATTTTCTCCAAAATACCCCTTGGGATCTAGCTTGTAGATATAGGCAGAATCTGGCTTTGTTTTCTTATGAGGAGTTTCAACTCCCATGAATATCAGAAGTGCTTCCTCTGATGTGAACTCATCAATGTGTATGAAGCTTGGTTGGTCCCAATCTATGAGTTGTGGATGGTTGAGTGGTAGGTCAATGAGGTGGATGGATAGTTCTTGGAGAATAGAGTCTCCAAGGGAGATTTGGTCTAGGATATCATTGTAGGCTCTCTTTTCAACTTCCTGAGGAATGTCTTCAATTTTGACAAGGTCATGGTGAATGTTCAAAAAAGCGTGACCCTCTGTATTGGTGCCCACAGTTGTGGGTATGCCAAATCCAAGACCTAACTTTGATTCCCACTTGTGTGCATTGATGGGGCACTGCATGCCTCTTTCTTCTAGTCCTAGACCACCACCTTGATAGTTTCATTTGTCAGTGATGAGCTTATGTTCTTGGAGATACTTCTAGCTAAAGTGATCAAGGCATGCTTGATTTCTTTGAGGTGCATCCTTATGTAACCAATTTTTGATATCTGGAGTGAGCTCCTCATGAAGAGGGATTTTTGAGGATACAAAGGTTGTTGGGCCAAACTATTTGTATTGAGGAGGTGGAATCTCCTTAGCTTTGTGATATGTTGGTTGTCCATGGGCATGTGGATCAAGTGGGGGTGCCCCGACAACAAATGCATCTGATAGACTATACTCTCCACAACCTTTGTTATTGATCTTCACGGTCGATAGGGTGGATGCGAGGATGGTTTCTGGGTCATTACAAGTGTGGGATGAGCTAGCGATGGATGTGGTAATATCAATTCCAAGGAAATGGTTTGTATATGAAGCTTCAACCACATTGCAGTAAGCAAAGGGTTCTGGATCAGCATGGATGGTTACCTTAGTGCCTTGATGCAAAAATTTGACACACTGATGGTAAGTGGATGGAATGAATTTCATGGCATGAATGCATAGGCAACCAAGGAGGATGTTAAATGGTAGGTTTAGATCAATAACATGGTAGAGTGTCTCTTGGATGATTGGCCCAACCTTGATTGGTAGCAAAATAGTTCCTTCTATGGTTCTTTCCAAGTTATCACAAGCTTTGATGGTGATAACCTCACTGATGATATATACCTTGGTATACCCAACTTGTTTTATGAATTTTAGGGTGCAAATATTCAAGGTTGATCCATTATCTATCATTACTCTTTTCATGGAAAAATTGGATACCATGATGGCTATGCGGAGTAGAAGGGTGTGATTTGGCTCGACCATGGGTATGTCGATGGGTTTGAATGATAGGGCACATGAGGATGATAAGTGTCCAACAAGATTATGAAAATTAGTAGCATTGATATATGAAGAGACACGAGATTCTATAAGAGCATTTCCAAGGATGTTCTTGTATACAAGACTGGTGCAAAGAAGGTCTAAAATGGAGATTTGGGCTGGCATGTTCCCAAGGTGTTCCAAGATATTGTACTGGCTTTTTGATGGAGCTAATAGTGCTAGTGAAACTTGTGGGCCTACGATGTTAAATCACGCTATTCGAGTGGTGACTGCACACTCATTGTTTGGTCCTTGGATATTGATAACATTGACAGAAGGCTCTTTCTTAGATATACAACCTATGAGGCTACCATAGTCTATATAGGATGAACTGTGGTCATTGTTCCCATGCTGTTGGTTTGGCTGGCAGTTGTTGGTGTTGTTATTTTTGGCTTGGATAGGTGCTTTTCCAGGATTTTGGTTGTTGTGAGGATGAAAAGCATTTTGATAGATCTGTAAGCCTGCATTGGGAAAGGTTTCGACACCAACGATGATTTCTTTTCAATTAATGAGGTCTTGCACATAATCTTTTAGTTTTATGCATCTGAGGGTAGTGTGACCTTTTACCCTATGAAATTTGTAGTACTCATTGTCTTTGTACCATGCAGCTTTGGATTGGCTTGGGTTGATTTGTCAGGTAGGAGGAAATTTGATGAGGTTTTCCTTGACTAATTTCTCAAAATTAACATCCAAAGGTTCACCAAGGGGTGTATAATTTCTAGGTGCAGTTTGGAATCTGGGCTTTTATCCTGCAGCTACATTGATCGCATTAGCTTGATTGCTAGACCCTTGAAAGTTGGGTCTTGGATTGTGGTTTTGATAGGTTTGGTGATTCTACTGTTGGTAGTTGATAGCTTGTTGATTGTTTGGTTGATATGGTGGGTTGGACTGGTTTTGAGGACCAACAATATTCACATGTTTGGTGTCAGTGATGCCATCTGTTGCAACATGCTTGTTTTTGTTCCAGAACCATGATTTTTCATTGGAATGTGATTGATTTTGGTTGGCCTCCTTGTAAATCTTGACCACACCATCTTTAATGAGTCCTTTCTCAAGGATAATTCCTTTCTCTTTGATATCTTTGTAGGTCTACAAATAGTTCATGGTCATGTGGTGAGCCAAGCTAGGATGGGCATTATCAATAAAAATTTTCACCAAATGGCGCTCTGGCAAGGTACGAGATATGCGGGTGGTAAGGGTTTGCCATCTTTGCAGATATTCGGGAAGGCTTTCTCCACCTTTTTGCTTAGTGTAGACAAGATCAACTATTGAGAGCTCTGTTTGAACAAGATGGGCATACTGGGCTACAAATGCCTCAGACAATTCAGCAAATTTTTTAATTGTGCCATATGGTATTCTATAAAACCATTCAAGAGCTGGTCTAGCCAAGATTTTGGGAAAGAGACACAAGAGGAAGATGTCATCGTATGCCACTTCTTGGTAGTGCATGTAAAATTCTTTGATATGTGTGACAGGGTCTCCTTTTCCTCTGAATTTGTCAAACTTGGGTGTCTCAAAATGCTTGGAAAATGGTGTCATGGTAATGGCTATGTCAAATGGGTAAGGACACACATTCTCAAACTTGAAGTTTTTTGGATTATTTCCCTCCTGGATGTTCTTCAAAGTTGTCTTCATGGCTTCCCATTCTGAATTAATGGGTGATGGCTAGGGTGCCCCCAATGTAGGAGTTCCTTGAGGTAGGTATGTGCTAGATGGGGCAATGGAATATGGATGGCTTTGAGGTATGGGCTGGTAGGGATTGTACGTGGCTTGGGCAACTGAATGGTGGATGATGGGTTGCTAAGGTGGAGGTGGCACATATTGCTGCATGTGTTGCAAGGCTTGCTGTTGGTATGGGATTTGAGGTTGGGATTGAGGAACATAAGTTGGCTGTGGGATAAATGGATTTCTTTGTGGAGGTAAGGTATAAGATGGTTGTGAAGCTTGGGGAAAGGATCGGGGAGCTTGTGGAACTTGACTTTGGATTTGAGGAGTTTGACCAATATAGAGGTGGATTGTGCCCCCATTTGGGAAGGTATCTGCATGGCAAAAGAGGCCAAGTAATTGGTGGTTGGTGGTGGTGTATTTCCTCCTAGAAGTGGCATAGAAAAATAGTTGGTAATAGGAGGTAATGGATTAGTTGGTGGTGGAGGTGGTGGGAATTAAAAGCTTGGGAATGGAACTGATGGGGTTTGATAGCTTGGTGGCTAGATTTGAAAGCTTGGTAGAGTGGTGGAAGGAGCTTGGGTCACTTGAGAGCCTGGTAGAACATTGGTAGTAGCTTGTGGGGTTTGATAGCTTTGTGGAGTGAGGGTAGTAGCTTGTGGATTTGTGGCTGATGACACTGATCTCCAAGGACCTAGTGGAAATGATGGAATTGTGTTCTGAGCTGAGGTAAACAAACTGGGGGTGATGAAAGGTTGATTACTTGGCCCCATGGGTAGCATCCCAGTTGCATATTGCTAAGGTTGGCCAAAGATGCTAGCACTAATTTAGAAGATGGGTGGATTTGGAAGGTTGGGTTGGAGAGCAACAGTAGCAATAGTGAAGGGAGTGAATGGTGAGGTGTTTTGGGCGAAGGGGGTTTGGGATGGAGTGGTATGGACCAATGGTGGAGTGGTGGTGGCTGGATTGGCTTGTGGAAGGGAGATTTCAACTTGAGTGGAGGTTGGTATGTTTGGGTCTATTGGATCATATGGGGTGGGTTGAGGCTCTTCTTTTGGCATATATTGAGGATAATTCGAATCATAAGAGCCTATGGGTGGTGGGAGTTGCTCAAATAGTGGGTGAGATGGATCTGATAGGGGAGGAGGTCTTCCAAATTCGAAGGCTCCAATGTTGTCCCTTCGAAAGTTAGCCATGATTGTTTCCTTGTTTTTGTCTATAATGGCGTTCACCAATACTGCATTTCCTCATTGGTTCATGAAAGCTTCAATGTCAGTAGGTGATGGTATAGTGTTCTCTGGGCTGAAGGATGGTTGATTGCTCAAGGGGAGTGATGTTGTTTGATCCAAATGATAGGGCTCCATTGTTTCCTTCTTCTTGGCTAAGCGAGTGACAAGTGGCATGAAAATACATAATGTTTCCTAGGGATGAGATGCAACAATGCTGATGGATGCAAAGGGGGAAGGCTTTTCTATGCAAATGATTTCCTAGGTTGAGGCAAAGCTATATGACAAAACCTAAGGAGGATTGGGTTGGGAATTCTAACTTCAAAGATATGTTGCCAAATTATGAAAGGTCTGCTTTCCTATGTGCAAGCTTGGTGGTGATTGTGTCAACTTAAGGATAGACTGATGATCCTTTAGGATGAACACGAGATTGACCACTTGTGGATCCCAACCTTTAGCTCAAGGTGATGAGGGATAACAAGTGACAAAGCTAGATTACCCTAGACAAAGCTCTATCAAAGGGATAACCTTGTTGAGGCTGGTGGATTTGGAAGATGTTAGGAATAGAAAACTTTCGGCAAAGTGACAACAATTTTGAAGGCTTGGATGTGAAGATTTTTGGATTGCTGGCTAGATGGTTTGGTTCTAAATGAGATGGATGAGCTAAAATGCTTAAGAGGATGACTAAGGATCGCTGGCTTACCTACAAGGATGACTCTAAATTGAATATTATGCAAGAAGATGTGGAGAAACAAGGGGGTCTAATCATAGAAATCATGCCTAGTTGGTAAGGCATAAGTAGAGTTAACTCTTGGATGTTGGTTAAGTTGGATGGTGCAATCTAACTAGGCATCTTGAAGGGCTTTTTTAGTAGCTTTGTCTTCTACTTTTTGGAGTTTGGCAATTCAAGGGCTAGGTGTTATTTCCATTCTCTTGGCTGAAAGCTCTTGGTATGCCTGAGATGGCTTGAGTTTGACTTTGTGAAACTTTTGTTTGGGTTTGGGTTTGGGTTGTTCTGACATCAATTCCTGAATCTGCTTGGTTTTGAGAGATCTTGATTTTTTTGCTTCAACTCATTCGACTTCGAGAATAGGTAGTGACTAAAATAAGTATGCCCTAAGCTAGGATTGACCAAGTTTGGAAAACATTCATTTAACAAATAAAAAATCAAGCAATAGATAGGAACAACCAGATAGAAGTTTGTGATTCTTAGAATGTGATACTTGTGCCAAGGAGTGTGTATGTTTTACAAATGTTTTGATCAGTCACTTCAAACACATTAACACCCTAGATGGTTTTCTACAAGGCTGATAGTTGGTTTAGCTAGGGAGTCCTCGATATACCCAAGGTACGTGAGGCTCAAATCCGTAGATGAAACTAAAAAAATGTCACACAGCCAAGACGAGTGGTAATCCACTTCTCCTCTTTCACTTCTCAAGGGTATAAAGTTCCTTGAGGCTTAGCCCGAGTGACAAAATCTTGATTTCAAGAGAGGTGTCTTTGGATTTACCTCCTGATTTTTATACTCTGTCGGAACACTGGAGTTGAGGTTGTCCCAAGGGGTGATGAAATCCCCAAGCAAGCCTTCTAAAAAGAGAAAAAAGGTTTTGGATCCTAATCTTATGCACCCAAGATGGCCTCGAAAGATGACAAGGAGAGAGAAGACTTGGATGACCTTGGGCTAAAAAATACACTTGTTCCTTTATCAACTGAATCTTATGTGTGTTGATCTAGACTTTGCAAGCACTCATGTTTAAGAGACAAATGTTCAATTCCAACTTTGAAATGCACCAACAAAGAAAAATTGATCAAATAATGCAAACAAGAAGAAGAGTTAGGGTCAACAAAAGTAAACTTGCGCACCTGGAGGCCCTCCACGTCAAGTGTCGATTGATTTTCTTTAAAGCATTCAAGATTGAGTGTTTGTTCATTTTAAACCCAAAACAAAGATGTGTGAAACTCGATTGTCAAGGACGCACCTGGAGGCCCTCCACATCAAGATTTGTCCAATTTCAATGCCCAAATGAAGTGTTAGCGAGATTAACTTTCATTCAAGAGATTTTCTATCTTAGAAAAACCACTAAAAACCCAAGTGAGTGGAGTTTGATTTGCGTGAAGCACTTAACATCTTCTTAGGTAGACCCATCCCCATAGATGGCACTGAGATTGCAACCAATGGTTAAATTGATGGGTGATTAAAGATGGTGAGTCCAACTACAAACTCACTCAAAGCATCTTTAGTAGTTTTTATAAGTTAGAAATTTTTTAAAATGTGGAGTTAGGTTCTTTTTATGCCCAAAAATTGAAGTGTGAGATATTGCAATGGTTAATTGATTTTTTGCATTCAAGATTGTGTTTGTTTGTTTTTAATCAAGCATTTCAAGAAAAACTTTGATTTTAACCCATGGCATTCAAGATTGTGTTTGAGCAACATACATTCAAAGAAAAATGTGTTTAACCATTCAAGTTCATTCCACGAAAAACCTAAAAAACATGATTAAATTTGTTGCTCCAACCTGCAATGAGACAAAAAAACAAATTGATTAGTTACCCAAAATCTTCTAAAAAGAAAGCTTAACTATGGGAAAATTTTTTTTAACTTTTTTTGTTCTTTTTTGTAGGCATAAAAATGCTTAAAAAAACCTATACTCTATGGAACCACCAAAAGTGCAGAAACAAAGATGTTAAAATAGAAATGCAACAAAGACAGGCACAGATGCCAAACTGTGGAGACACTGATCTGCGGAGACACTAATCAGCAGAGACGACAAAGAAAGAGGTAGAGACACTGAACTACAAAGATGCTGATTTGCGAAGATGACAGTTTAGGTTGGCGGTAGCGAACACAATAGTTTAGGTCACGAAGATGATAGTTTGGGTTGGCGGCGGTGGAGAGGACAAAAGACTAGAGGTGGCGGCAGGGACGATAGCGTATCTGGCAGAGGTGCTAATCTGCGAAGATGACAGTTAAGGATGCAGAGATGATAGTCTAGTGGTGGCGTTGATAGCAGAAGACTAGGTGGAGATGTCAAACTGTAGAGATGACAATTTGGTTGTAGAGATGACAGAGTAGCTGGCGAAGATGATAGTTTGCAGGCGCAGACACCAATCTGCAGAGATGACACTGCTCGAAAAGAACTGAAATGCGCAGATTTTTTCCAATTTTTTTAAAAATTTTTGGTTATTTTAAAATTTTAGAGGGTATGTCTTCTTCCCAAGTGCGCCCTTCAACCTGCAAAAATAAGTAAAACACCCTACAACTCACTCAAACAACAAGAAACATTAGATTATTAGAAAAAACAACATATAGATAGAAATGAATGATTAAATGACCCATAGTGGGGTCCCATCGGGCATGCCAAAATGTATATGAGAAATATGTTATCAAGTAATACTAATCTATTAAGAGAACAAAGCATTATCTAGCATAAAAATCATAACATATATGAGAGACAAAGTGAAACCCTCAAATGAGAATATGAGCCATAGAATGGCTCTTCCAATGAGGATGGTCACTTGATTTAGGGATGAGTCTATTTTCTTAGATTTGGTATGTACACTCAAGGTTCTCAAAACTAGCTTCAATGGAGATGGATGGGTAATGACAAATTGGTATCCTTGTGAGCTCTCAATTTAGCATTATAAGGGTATGGTTTAAAGGCTTTGTTTCTCAAACTAGCATTATAACTTTAACTCAAGGATTGTGATGAAATGGCTTGGTAGGGGATTCAATTTATAAGCTAAGGGCTTGAGGGATGGAGGGTTAAGATGCAAGGAGAGATGAAAGATTAAAAAGGGCTAGGATGCACTCAAAGGGGAGCACATGGATTCTGTTTGTTTAGCACCAACCAAGGAGTGACACATGTCACAGGGTGAGTGGATGGAGGCAAAGGGATGGAGGAGTCAACAAAGGAGGCTCAAGGGATAATATCTTCATAAAGAACCTTCAAAATGGCTTGTAATAGAAATGAATGGGCTTGTAAGAGTCTTAATGGCCTTTGTAAGAGCATTCAAAGCTTAGTGGTTGGGATATTTTGGAGGGAGTTGAGATTGTTGACTTTGCTTGGCTTAGGAAATTCTTAAGCTTGCTTAGGGAATGTGACAAGGTTAGGGGGGGGTTTAGAGGTGATTTAGGATTAGACTAAGCTTGTTAGAGATATGCAAGTAGATGGCATTTAATGAGGGTGGGTGAGTTAGTGGCTAACCTTGGTTAGTATGGGTGGATGGGGTGGATTAGGCTAAAAAGGGGGTTTAGGATAGTTTAGGGGTTATTAGATTTGAGGGATTTATTTATCAAATAGATTTATTTAATAAATGAGGATTTTGAAATTAGATAGGAGAATATGATTAATTGATAAATAATGGGTTATTTGATTTTATCAATTAGGACTATAGATGATTAATTAAATTAATCAGCTAGGGGATGGCAAAAGATTAATTAAATTTAATTAATGATTCCTTTAGAGATAACTAAATAGGATTACCAAAGCGGTGTAATCAAATTTAGGTGTCTACAGTAGAGACCATGACCTTGAGTAGGCTAGTTCTCCATATGAGTTTTTAATAAAGTGAAAACTTTAATTAAATAAGTGAGTTATTGGAGGTTTGGGTTAATACATTAAGAAAGATAAGAGATTTTTTTGGCACTTATCTTATTGGAGTATTGGAACTATATGTCATCTTGTATAAGGCCTTGATTCGATAGGGTGACAATAGGTCAAGAGATTGATCCCAACATTGAGGAAAGTGTGATAAGGTCGCATATGCCTTATTTGAGTACTATGACCATATCTCATTCTATATAAGGTGTGTATGCATCAGGATTACAATGATTCAATAAGTTGATCCTAACATTTCAAGGGTATGCACAATGACACTCACCTAGTTGCATTCTAAGCCATCAATCTGATTTTCTTGCCTCTAGAAGTCTATGTGAATATTTTATCTTATGTATTGAATGTTTGATTTGTTGACCCTTATACCTCATATTTCCTTAGAATCTATGTGGATCACGGTTTCATCTCCTAGCTTTGGGGAATGGACCATTTATAGTTTCATGTAGCTAGGTGGTATAATAATTTTGATGTAATATTCACAGTTCATGGTTGACTCTATGTGGCCCTTGGTGAGTAGCTGTGGAAGATTATCTTTTTGAATTTTGAATTCTTAATGCTACATTGTTCTCTAACAAATCCATGCAATTTATTACAATATGAATTCCTGAATGAGGTTTTAATATTCTATGTACATGTATTGTGAATTTAAAAGTTATGTGAAAAAAAAAGGAGAAGGGGTATCTCTAGGAGAAATGAAGCAATATGTGAATATATTTTATTATTTTATAAATTTGATGAAGTGATGATGATGTTATAACATTTATAATTATAACATTTATGATTAATTAATTGTATTAATAATATAATATTATGAGAAAAAAGCACTATTGTACCTTATTAAAAATATTTCATAGAGTGAATGATAGAATCAAGCCAACAGAAATTGTGATATAGTTAGTAAAAATGAATATTCAAATGCTTATAGCTACTTAATGTATCATTAGAATAGATTTCAAGTAAATAAAATTTATTCACAAGGCCTTGAAAATTAGTTTATAAATTGAAAATGTCAAAAGTATTAAATTGAAGTTCTATACATCACTTGGAAATTAGTAATCAAAATGAATAGGAAAGACTGTCTAAATGTTTAGCCTCTTACCCTAAAACTTATAATGATGGGTATTTTTATTAACATAGGTCAAAGTAACTAATTTTTACTTGAGATCAAAGTTACAAAGCGGTTGTTCTTATATATGATATGAAGTTAATGGAAATTGAAGTAAATACTGATCAAAGTAAGAAAATATAATTGAGTTTGAATATATACAAAGTTTAGTCAAAGAAAAATTTATTTTAAAACTAATTAAATTATAATAATTGAAGGAGAAATAAGTAAACATGGATTTAATTTATCAATAAAAATGATATATTTTTAAAATGGAATCGTAACATAAGAATTGGGGACTAAAAACTATTGTTAAACAATAGGGTTAGAGAAATGTTAGGACTCTCACATCTATAATTAGGTAAATAGTGAAAGTAGAATATATTAAAAGAAATTATTCTTTAAACTTGGTAGGATTTAGCCTTGTCCTTCTATGTTCCTTTCTGGGGCATTACAAGGGTTTTATTACATAGTAATCTTCATGGGATGACTTATAACCCTTGAAGAGCCCAAACAATACACCTTAGGATTAATAAGAAGTTGTAAGAAGTCCTAAGACCCCTTGAGACCTCTTATGACACATTAGGAATTGAAGAATACATATTAGCATTCCTACACAGTTATAAGGTGTCATAAGGTGTACTAAAACCCCTTAAGACCCCTTGTAACACTTAACAACCCCTAAGAATATATATATATATATATATATGATTATTTGAAAGGTCAAAAATATCCTAGGACCACTTAAGGACCCTTATGAATAATTAGTCCCCCTAAGAATACAACTTAGGTGTCCAAAAATATTATAATGCATCATAAGGTATAGTAGGAATCTTCAAGAAGCCATTGAAGATTAGAAGCTAGAGTTGTTATTGCATGAAAAGATCAACTTTTCAATGCTCGATACAACCACTAGACTTATAGAACATAGGAGGTAGTTTAGTGATGTCACCAATATTGAAGGGGAATGTTGGAGGTTAGTCCAAACCCCCCCCCCCCCCCCCCCCCCTCAACATTACTAGAGGAGATTTGAACCTATTGCCAAGCTCTGATACCACTTGTTACAAGGTAGGGTTGCCATTACACTGAATTATCAACCATTTAATTCTCAATACAACCATTAGACTTATAGAACACAAGAAGTGGTTAATTCATGTCATGAATCTTGAAGGGAAATGTTGGTGGTTAGTCCAACATTGAATTTATAGTAGGGAAACTAAGAGGTTGTAAGGTGTCCTAGGAGTACCCCTTATGACCCATTTGAAACCATAAGAATATATCTTAATGGTAATAAGGGGTTGTAAGTAGTAATAAGGTGCTCTAAGATGCCTTAATATACCTTTCAACCACTTTAGACTTAAAAGATGGTTGTAAGGGGTAATATGGTTACCTAGGACACATTAATGTGACCAAGGACCCCTTAAGGCACTTTATTAACTATTATGACCCCTAAGAATACATCTAAGAGCTTCTAATAGGTCATAAGGTATCCAAGGTGTTGAATTGGTAGTTCGAACCTCCTTGGATATTTGTGACATGGATTAACCCCTAAGAATACATCTTAGAGGTCCTTTGGGGTTTGTGACATGGCTAAACTACCTCTCGTGGATCTGGGTAAGTCTCGTATTTGCGATGTTCCTTGATAGGTTGAGATTTTGGTGCAACAATAAATATACTAGAACAATTGTTATTAGAGTCTTGGGTTGCAGGATCAAATCTTGAGATTTTTCCTTCATTCCATCGGTGTGGAGCCCTCATTTTGTGTTGAGGGGGAGATTGTTGACTTGGTGGTCAACACCTCCTTTGGGGTTCATGACATGGCTTAACTGCCTCTCATGGATCTTTATAAGTCTAGTGTCTGTGACATTCATTAATAGCTCCACATTTTGGCACAGTGGTAAACATACCAACACATAAGTGGTCATAAAATGCTAATGTACTGGAATTGACTAGCTAAGATGTACAATCAAATATGGGTATGTGTAGGATCATTGTGTGCCAAAAAGTGGCGATCTAAAAAAATTGTAGTTCTAAAATATCTCAAACCATTTCAAAATCTATTACAACTTTTTTTCCACCCACCCTAATACTAAATGAAATCAATTAATATCTTTATAAGGTCTACTATATTTCTTGATACCAAACCTATATGGTCAACTTTGAAAGACCCTAAAAATGTGCTTTTGACCTATTTTTATGTGATTTTTACTTCAAACATGTAGCTAACGACATTTTTTTCACCAAAATTTGATGAAATGAAAAGGTTTCTTAAGAATTTTCTTATCTTTCCATAAATGTAAGGTTTGTCAAATTATGAGTTTAGTAAGTAATTATTGCTTATTTTCTAGTGGAGTTATGTATAAAGTGTTGACTAACACACTACTTGAAAAATAACTATAATTTTCAAATGGTACAATTTTTTTTAAATCCAAAAGATGCATCACATTCTATGTTTCCTCTACTATAAGGAAAAGAATGAAAAAATAAATTTTACATAGTTTTTAATTAGTTAAGGTGGTCAAACATGAGATTTTTTTATTGCAAAAATACTAAAGTCAAAAATTAATTATTAATTATTTACTTAGAATAAAAATAACCAAAAATGTGTGTCACATCTAGGCATGAGTTTTCTACTTATATCTAGAATGTTATTAAAAGATATTATCATTTAATTTTGATTAAGGTGGTTAGACATACATGTACTTCTTAATTTTTTTCTCAAATTTTTGTAATATTGTATTAAAATTCAAAATTTGAGCAATCAATTTTTATTTTTTTGAGATAAGTCCTAGTAGTTTAGAAAGTAGATTCAATTTGATATAAATTCTTTTCTCTCAACTTTTTGATATAAAATTAATAACAAGTAGAAAGTTACACATTAGGTTGACATAACCCTGATTTTTTGATTTTTTATTGCCACTTAAGGGTATAGTTTGGTTGACCATGATCCTGCACATACCATATGATGACTAATTTGATTTTCATTGATGAAAATTAACTACAGTATAGGCTTGTTGTAATCAGTGACTATTTCTCATGACCAATATGTTAAGGTGGAGTAGTAATGAGGGATATGTTGGAAGTTATCACGAATGAGTAAAAATAAATGTGGAGTGATCATAGGAGGATATTCCATGATGCTTTCAAAGATTAAGTCTATGATAGAGATTTATAATGATGAGAAATGAGTGATAATCTACTTGTTAGAAGATGTTTGGATAGTGTATTCTTAAGTTAGGTATTATTAGATGATCAATATGATTGACACAATACAAGAAAAAGAAGGAATAATGTGTCTATCAGTTAGAGAAATAATGATCTGGTAGTTAGAAGATTGAAACAAAAAGGTGAGAGGATTCATGATGAAGCTTGTTCATCTCAAAAATATTTTAAATATTCTAGGGAATTGCACATGATAACTTAATTTTGATTAAGTAATAAAAAATATATAATGACATAGGAATATATGAATTGAACGAGGTGTGAAAATAGCAAATTTGTAATTCTAATATATGGTGAAGATTAAGTGGCAAAAGAATGAGTGCATATATGTTAAAATTGAAAAGAAGAGAAGTGTATTCATGGAGTGAAGTAGAGATTAAGAAGATAGAAGTTACCATGTGAGTAGAGTAGAAAAATCTGATAGGAAGTCAGTACTATAGATCGGTCATTGAACTTGGTTTTTACTAAGAATTATACTGAGGATAATCCTTTAATTAAATGGACCCTAACTAGCCTCTTTGTGTAAATATTTTAACATGGTATATTCTAATAAGGATATCTAAATCTTGTAGTTAGGTAGAGCCTAATATATTTTATTGTAGTCCTAATAGTGTGCAAATCACTCCTAAGAGGGTGAGACCCTAGAAAGGGTATTTGTAAGCTCATAATAAGGAAAAGATTTCAACTATAGTGAAAGGATTATGATTATCTATGAAAAGAAAGTGGGTGAGGATGCATAAAAGAAAAAAGAGGAGGGGATTAACCTTCTCAAGAAATAATTAGAATTGGTATAGAGGAAAATGAAGCATACTACTAATGAAAGCCAAAAAGTTGTGAAGAAAAATGGATGACTCATTGAAGAGGTTGACAAAGTAAAAAAGGAATTGAAAAATGAGAAGGAAAACAAATGGAAGACTAAAAGGAAATAATGAGAATTACCAAAAGCTTGATGAACAACTAAACAATCAAATGAGATACAAAGACACAAATATTTTTGAGATACACTAATCAAGGAACATTTAAAGATGGAGATTATTTCAAGACTAATAAAATTCAACTAGATCTTGAGGTAGATGCAAACAGCACTGATAAGAAACCAACTAAACCTACCAATTTTAATTGTTAAAAAATTGGTCATGCTGCTAATGTTTGTAGGAGAAAACTAGTGAGTACTAAACCTCAAACATTTAATGTCTATTTATTTAATTGTGGAAAGTATGGTCACATGTCATATGAATTTATATCCATTATAAGTAATTTCAATGGTATTCAAATTCATGGTTATTATTATGCATTGAACAAGTATGCTCATGAAGTTGAAGATTACAAGTCAAGAGTACACGTTTCATTGTCCTTGGTTAAACTATTGATTACATTGGAAAGATAATGATAACTTAATGTGACATATTCAATGTGTAAAAATTATGGACATATGTCTATAAATTGAATAATAAGAACATTGAGAGGTGATGCTAGAACCTAGTAGTGAATTGTTATGGCATGTTTTGTCTATAATAAGAGTGGAAATATTATGAGAAAATATAGGTTTGATATCTAGTCACCCAATCATTCATGGATAATAAAGGAGATAAATTTGTTGATCATATGGTGGAAGTAAGAGGTGAAATGGAAAAGATGTGGAAAATAAGGAACCATAGGTGTGATAGATTCTTCATCAAAATATGTCAATACTTAAGGCGAGTATTTATTGAAATATCATTAACCAATCCCTTAGAGGTATACAATTTCATTCAAAATATATAGAGAAATATTTAATGTGATCTATAGATCATAGTGAAACAAGTGTTATGTTGATAAGAAATTATAAAAGTGATAATATTGAAAGGTTGGCACATTAATGAGTGGAAGAAAAAGGTTATAATTGCTAATAGTATTAACAAATGAAAAGTACTATTTACCATTGGAAGAGGTGGAAAACTACTTTTGAAGAATAAATAATGTGAAAAATGAGTTCATTTGTCACCTTTCTATTCAAGAATACTCTTGAGAATCAATCTATTGCAAATTTTGTGATCAATATAGTGATAAGAGTGAATTGTGAACTAAAAGGAATGATTTATTTATGAAGAATGATAGATGAAAAAATTTGGAGCATGTCTATGAATAGTAAGAGGGCCATTATTTACTATTTAGAAGTGATCATGGAATATGAAGTATCCATACCACAATCATAATTGATATGATCAAGAAGCCTCATTCAATATTAAAGCTACATTTGATGAAGGAAAGCGATATTGATATGATAGGAGTCCTATCTTCAATACCTCCTAGACTATTATTGGTGGAAGATGTTCATCCATATATCCAATGAAACATTGAGTAATTGTAAGTGGAACAAATAATACAATCATTTGGGGAGTTATGTGTTAACAATAGGTTGCCAACAAAGGGAGCTACTCCCTCTTGGTTTAATTTTTATTTTATATTTTAATAGAATATGCCCTAAAATATTTCCTTCTTTGAGATCAAGCATATAATTATTCCAATTTATATAAATCTCCAATTCTAATTCTCTATGTCAAAGATATATATTTTTAATTTGAATAGTAGTCCTTAGCCTTTGAACTTGATGTACCACAATTTTAGTGCTAATTAATATTGAAAATATAACATCGATGACCCTTTGAAATATTGAACCCACATGAGTCAAAGAAAATGATATTGTTACATAAACATGTTTTCCCCAAGGAGGTTTGAATGAAATCTTATATTACTTAAACTCCTTCATCTTTACCTAATTGTAGCCTAAGAACCCATCAAACATGGACAATATCTCACAACTAATTATTTTTTCTAACATAGACTCTATATTGGTAGAAAATAATTATCTTTCAATTAGGGAACATTTAGATTTCTAAAACCTACAAAAAACCTAAATGTCTTAATTCTTTTTTCTTATTTGAAGCAAATTAGAAACCTATGTAGAGTGTGTTATAGGATTTACTATTCCTCCATCTCTAAGATTTATTAATTCTTATTGTATCTTTAGCATTAGGATTTGTTTTATAAGACCTTTCAAATTGTTTTTAAAGGTTCAGCATTTAGTTTTATAGGCATTTCAAGTTTAAGGAAATCCTTTGTATATGATTATATATTGTTATATGAAAACACAAAAACATTATTGTTCATTTTCATTAAATAGAAATAAGATTTCAACTAATCTCAGTTTTGATTCTCTATTAATCAGAACTATTGACAATTGGCTAATGGAGATATGTAATTTTTGTCATTTATGGCAACATATGATGTACATACTTACAGGAAACCTAAACAATAAAGATACTTAGCTTTTGGTAATCAAAAAATTGTCTAAGTATGAATTTGGTTTACAATAGTGTGTTGTTTTGTTTGTAACTTGTTGCGATTGTCATATTATGACTAGTGAAGTTAGATGGAGATAATATACATGTTGATGATAATGTGTATAACCTTAGAAGTTAGTAAAAACTATATGAAAAAGAGATATTCATGTTTAAGAGAAAAAGGACAACAAAATTAAAGGAAAGGAATTATTTTGTTTGCAAAATATTTACTTGTCCAATTAGGGCTAACATCCTAGATTTGTACTCTAAATTGGAAAAGTGTATTATAGTCTTAGCCAACCTAGCAGTAATTTTTTTAAAGGCATGGTATTTACACAAAGCACATCTTGTGATAAGAAGTGTAATTATGATATAAGTTGTGCAAGTATTGTGATATGTGAAATTACTGTGAAAGTGATATATGTGAAATTTGTGAAATAATTTTGTGGTCCGAGATTGAATTGAGAAAGAATCTATATTCCAAAAATTTAATTACTTGCTTGGGTAGTGAGATATTGTTGTAATTGGAAGTGCATGTTTGGGTAGTGGGCTCATCTTGCATCTATTGTACTACAACTCCTAACAAGGTTGGTAGAACTCCTAATAGTGTTGGAATCTCCTAATAGTGATTCAAAGTCTCCTAATAGGGACTCTCTATACTCAATTTTCTCATTGACTCCTAATAAGTTCCATCCTCTAACAAGGAACTTATATATCAGTATATTATCTAGTGGGTATCATCTCCACTAGGGTTTTCCATTGGCTAGGGTTTCCCTAGTTAACAAATTATGGTGTTATGAGTTATCTTTGTACATGGTTACTATTACTATTCAACATTACTTTATTATTTTTTAATGTATGGTTTAAAGTAAGAAATAATAACCACTTGGTGATTAAATTTTTAAAATTACTGATTCACTCCCCCCCTCCTCTCAGTAATTACTATTTCTAAGAATTGGTATCAAAGCTCAATTATTCAAAGGAGGCTTAACAGTTTTAGTAAGATCAATATGGATGTGGAACAATTGATGAAGAACCTTGAAGAGACACTTGAAAAAATTGATCTCCTTACTAAAGAAAGAGATAAGCTAAAGGATAGATATGAAGACTCAAAAGTATACATTGGACAATTCAAGGAAAAGATTAAATTTCTCAAATCCAAGTTTGAATCTATTGAATTTGAAACTAGTGATGATGATTATTCAAAATTAAAGACATAGTACAAGATCTTGAAGCATGAATTGAAAATTACAAATCAGAAGTTGACTTTGAGGAATGATCCTAGTAAAGTTGAAAATGATTTGAAGACTGAGAATGCAAATCTTAGAGAAAGTCTAGCGAAGAATACATTTGAGGTTGAAACATTGAAAGAAGATCATGAATAAATTCATAAGTACAATACCATTATCAAATGTGAATTAACTCAGTGCAAGAAACAACTTGAGAAGCTTTATTCTAGTAGAGAAAATCTTGATGATTCGATTTCAATATAGAGACCTACTTATGATAAGACTAGTCTTGGTTATCTATTTAACATGTTTGTAAATAAACGTGAGATTAGATAAAATCTAAAAGAAAAAAATAAGTCTGATGATAAGATTGAATCTACCCAATCTTTTGATAAACCTAAAGAAGTTGGACAAGACAAGGAAGTTGAAATATTGCATGAACCAAAGCAAGTAGAATCTCCTAAGGAAACCAAGTATGAATTTAGAGGTAAGTGTTTTTCATGTCATCAAATAGGTCATATGAAAAAATATTGTATAAATAAGTCATTTAATCATGTTAAGGACTTTTAATGTCATAATTGTCATGGTATGGGTCATAAAGAAATTGATTGTATGAAACCTAAATATGACAATGATAGAAGGAATAGTAGAATGTCTAAGAATATTAACCTTGCAAATAGAAGAAGATCAAATGAAAGGACATAAAGAGAAGGAAGAACTTATGAGAAAATAAGATAGACTATGTGTTATAAGTGTAACAACTTTGGACACATATCTTGGAATTGTCATGCACCTAATGATTAGCATAATCGTAGAAGTAGAAATCTAGTATGTGAGTTATGCAACAACTTTAGACATATAAAATAGTATTTTAGAATGGAAAAATACTTTAGAGATAGAAGGAAAAATGGAAGAAACTTCAGAAATAGAAAAAACGATAGAAAGAACCATGGGAGGAACTCCGAAACTAACAAACACAATGAGGAACAAAGAAATGTAGTTAGTGAACTTCAAGAAGAACTAAATGAGGCATTTGTAAAAGAATTAGAAATGTCAAAAGATAAGTTAGATGAGGGTGAGATAGGAAGATTAAAGCCAGTAATCAAATTTGATTCAATTGAGTTGAATTAAGCTTGTTTACAACACCAAAATTTGAAAACTTTATTTAGAGATTGAACTAGAGGTAGAAAAGTTAGGAAAAGGTGTATCAAGATAAGTTTAGATAGTATCTAAGCTCACTTTCAATTTTGATCTTATCTAAACTAGTTTTGAAGGAATTAAGAGTTATTGTCATTATAGAGAAAGTTAATTGTGTAGCAAAAGATGAAAACTATGTTTTCACTTAAAAAACCAGAGTTTTCTAGAGCTTTGTCATGATGGAAGAAAGCTATGGGAAACCTTAGGTAGATCTAAAGATTGAATAGAAGATCTTGAGTAGTTATTTGATTTCAAAACATTATTGTCAATTTTTTCATCTTTCCAAAGTACACAATCAATGCAAGTTCAAGTTGATGGAATAAATGGAGTATAGACTTGATTTCCACTTCATTGTGAATATATCTAAATTAGAGAGCACTCATAAGTGACTTGTTAATTTGATTTTGAAGTAAATACTATTTTTAGAAAAGATACTTTATCATTTTTTTATAGAATTTATTTGATAAAAGTTCATATTTTTTAAAAGCATGGATATTTCTATAGATCACAATGTTGAGAATGAGGAGAGACCAAAATTGAAGGTTGTTTCCAGGAAACTAGTAGAAGGAAACGTTAACTCAACATTGTTCATTGCTTCAAACAATTTATTATATTTGGAAGGTGTAGGAAGTTATCTTACCAGTAAGTTTAAATCTATTGGGAATGAATATATGAACAAGGATATGGAATTAGTTTTCTATCACAATATGACTATGAAACCTAGATTTTTACACTTGAATTAACTAGACCTGTTCAAATATCATTTTAACCATGAATTGGATACAAATGAGTAGACACAGATCATATTAAGTAGAATACATGATGATAAATTATGGATGCAAGATAGTGTAGTTGATATTTCAGCCAACCTTATTCATGAGGTAACTAGTCTTTGTAAACAAGGAAGTGTACCTACAGGTGAGAAAATGGTTAAGAAAAAAGTTGAGAGTTATATAAAAGTAGTATATAATGCAAAGGCCATGGTGATCAGCACCATTAAGAAAGATGATGAATAGAATCATTGCCTACTCTATATGTGCAACTTTAAAGATTGATGAATTATCAACTAGATTCATCTATGTAACATACAAGATATGTGTTGAGAATGAACAAATTAACCTTAGTGAAATACTAAGAATGCAACTTCTTGAAAACCTAGAAAAGATCAAGAGGACTAAGAATGGTGTGTTTAGATTCTAGTCACTAATTAATCACATATTCTTTTATGTGCTTTTTAAATATTTCCATAGTTATCAGTTATAGTGATTGTGAGTAGTGATAGATATATGATGGAAAAGATCATAGAAGTATGTAGAAGACATCTGAAAGATAAGATATTGGATAGTGGGAACTTGATAATGAAAACATTTAAAAATGAAATGAGATAGAGAATGAGAATTGCACCTATAATTGTACACAGATTTAAGTAAGATATTTGTGTTATGGCTGATACAAATTCTACTTATATTCAAGTAGTAGAACCTTAGGAAACATTTTTTGATCCCTTGATTTATGAATTGAGTGTTAAAACAATAGATGGACATACTAATTTATTGTTGAAATTAGAGAAGGAACAAGCTAAATACATATTTGGAACTTATGATGAGATTACCTAGTCAGCTCATCAAGCATACTTGGAGAAGGCATCTCACAAGTGGATTGAAACTATTATGAAGAAATCTTTATCAGAGGCTAGTATGACTGAGAGTGAATCACATTCAGTCAAGAAATCCATGAAGCAAGGTATACTAAATGTGCAACCTTTGTCAATATCTATTGCAGAGACATCATCAAAATAGAGCATTCCTTATTTGGTAGTGTCAGATATTCAGACAAGTGAATAGAAGAGAAAATCAGAGAGATTAGTGGAAGCTATGCCCATAAAGATAGCAAGGGTCAAGAAACAAGCCATTGGACCAAGAAAGAGACAAAAGAAATTGTTGACAATTGTTGAGTCTATCAAAGAAGAAGAAGAAGAAGAAGAAGAAAAATAAGTTAAACAAGAAGAGAACGTAACAACTTCTAAGTAGTGAACAAGAAAATCTTAGCAACTTTGGAAGCCAAAGATAGAGAATATAAACTCATCTATTTCTAATGAAGGCAACTTTGTGCAGATGAAAAAATTCTATGATTTGTATAATAACTTTGAGAAAGATTAGATTGATATCTCTACTATGAGATACATTATAGCCAACAATCTGAAACTAAAAGATATTGAAGGCACGATGAACTATAAGGTTTATGAAACACTTATTGAGAAGAAGGCCCCAACAAGAGAATACGATTTAGAACTTTAGAAGTCTATGCTAAAGACTATTTTCAAGATTGATGATGAAGAAGAAATCAAGAGATTATTGAACAATCTAGTATTATACTTGAGGAACAAGGTAAGACCATTTTTTTTTTTATGGTGGGTGAGAAAGAAAAGTTAAGAAGTGAAATTGTGGTAGCTATAAGTCAAATGATGATAGAGTCTAAGGAAACATCTTGACTAGAACCCAAAACCTCAAAAGTGTCAATGAGCAGTGACACAAATCAAATAGATTAGACCAATGTTACCATTAACATTGAGAATACTAACCTATTTGAGAGTTTAGAAGCACCTAAATCTCATTTGAAAGATATAGAAGATAAATTGAGAAAATTTGAAGAAGAGAATAGGTTATTAGGGGAAGAGAAGAGGAAAGTAGAAGATGCCAAGTAGAAATTGCTTGAAGATGAGAAGAAAAGAAAATTAAAGAATGAAAAGAAAAGATTGATTGAAGGAGTGAAAAGGAAAACAAAGGAAGTTAAGAAGAAGAATAAAAGAGAGAAAATAAAATGAAGAAAAGAGAAGAAAGAGAGGAAGAAGAGAGAAGAGTTAAAGAGGCAGCCAAGAAGCAAAGAGAAGATGAAACCAAACCTTCTAGTTCATCTACTCCACTTTCACTTGCCAACTAAAAATTGATGATGATGATCAAATTGATTTGACCTCTTCCTTATCAAAACTCATTCAAAAGAACAAAATAGTGAAGAGCCTGCAAAAATCCTTGATGGAGATTACTAATAGATTACATAACACTCTAATAGTGTAGCACATAAAGATAGATCCAAAATAGAGGGTATAGGTAGTGCTAAAGTCATTTGATAAGGAATTTACTAATTTTTTGAGTGTTGTAGAAAAAAAGGCACAATTCTCAGATGATGCTAACTTGTTTAGCACTATTTGTTAGAATCTTAAGAATGATTTGATAAGTCTTGGTACTTCTTTCAAGGAACTTTGGAAGTGCCAATAGGATGGCAAGATATTGTACATTAAGTGTACTCTAGCTCTCAAACTGACTAAGGATATTGATAGTCAGATTGAAGGAAAAATGAGTGAACTAGAGGCTCTATCTAGATAGATACAACATCCAGCTAGTAAAATTTATGATTATGAAGGACAAGTGGCTAGTATTCAAAATCATATCAAGAAATTGGAACTTCAGAAGGAACAAATTGTGGAAAGAGTATTGGATTTCAAAGATTCTATTCCTCTAAAAATATCTTTTGTTAAGAAATAATTGGAGGAATGTGTCAAGGCTAAGTACACTTATTCTAAACTTTTTATACTTTGACCTTAATGTAGTTGAGATTGCATCATATGTCCTATGTGCAATTCTCAACTTTGTTGAAGTAGCCAAAGATACATGGACTAAAGGTATGGATAGTCTGAAAGAAAATTTTGATGATTGCATGAAGATACCATTAGTTTAAGGAAAATGTTTACAAAAAATTTGATAGCAGATGTATAGTTTTTGAATAGTTTTTGACATTCTAACCTTTTCATTGATGTCAAATGGGGAGAAAATGCATGAGAAAATTGTTAATCAGGTAAAGAAAAGATAGTCTTGTAAACTATGAAATCATATTGTAGGGTGGAGCATATGTAAAATGAACAAGTTGTAATAGATGTAATGTTACTATATAATTTTTGTTAAGTTTTGCCACTTAGCCAATTTTTCCTATTTTATTGCCATCAATGCCAAAGGGGGAGATTATTGATGATTGGCTAATATAAATATGTAATTATTGCCATTAATGGAAACATATGATGTACATTCTTACATTAAATCTCAAAAATAAAGATACTTAGCTTTTGGTAATCAAAAAATTGTCTAAGTATGAATCTAGTTTATAGTAGTGTATTTTTTTGTTTGTAACTTGTTGTTGATGCCATATTATGACTAGTGAAGTTGGATGGAGATTGTATACATCTTGATGACGATGTGTATGACCTTAGATTTCTATATGGACTATATAGAAGAGATGTATTCATGTTTAAGAGAAACAAGATAGTGGAATTAAAGGAAAGGAATTATTTTGTTTACAAAATAAATACTTGTCCAGTTAGGGATGACATCCTAGATGTTTAATCTATGTTGGAAATGTGTATTATGGTCTTATCTAACCTAGCAATAATTTGTGTAAAGGTATTTTATTTATGAAAAGGACATTTTGCAATAAGAAGTGTAATTGTGATATAAGTTATGCAAGTATTGTGATATGCAAACTTACTGTGAAGGTGATATATACAAAGTTTGTGAAGTGATTTTTAACCCAAGATCGAACTAAGAAGGAGTCTATATTCTACAAGTTTGATTACTTGTTTGGTCAATGAGCTCTTCTTGTAATTGGAAGTGCATGTTTGGGTAGTGGGCTCATCTTACATCTATTGTACTACAACTCCTAATAGGGTTGAAATCTCCTAATAGGGATTCAAAGTCTCCTAACAAGGACTCTATATTGAATTTTCTCATTGACTTCTAATAGGGTCCATCATCTAAAAAGCAACTTATATATCAATATATTTTCTAGTGGGTACCATCCCCATTAGGGTTTCCCCTTGGCTAGGGTTTCCCTAATTAACAAAATATGGTGTTATGATTTATCTTTGTGCATGGTTATTGTTACTGTTCTACATTACTTTATTATTTTTTTATGCATGGTTTAAAGTAAGAAATAATATTTTTTTGGTGACTAAAGTTTGTAAATTAATGATTCACCCCCCCCCCCGGTCCCCCCGCCCCCACCCCCAATAATTCCTATTTCTAACAAATACTTTCTTAGGAATTTTTTTAATTCCTAACTTGACTTCCTCTATGTATTTATTTTTACTTGATATAACCTTGGTTAAATTTGTATTTCTTCCACTAAAGACTCTTGCTAATGAAACGAAACCTCTGAAAAAAAGAATTAGTTCCATAACTTCATTTGAAAAAGTTGTTTTCTTATGATTGACGATTTTTAAAAAATTGTTAAAATTACATTTCTAAGATTGGAACTCATCCACATATTGTATGAATTTAAGTAGTATCATTTTCAAAAAAATACAAATTTTTGCGGCTCCATAAAAAACACCCCATTTTTTAGTGGAAAATTAGGACCCTTTTTTCATTTTGGGATAGGGGAATTTGTTCTCCATAATAGGCATCCTTCCAGGTGCCTCAAAGAATGAGCCCCTATTTTTTTGGGTCAAAATCTCTATTCAGTCAAAATAATTCAAAGTTAGAAAGTCAAAAAATTAAGTGTCACTTACGCACATGTGAAACCTTGAGAGGTGCACTAAATGTGCAAAACACCATTGATCTAAGGGGAACATATGCACACTAGCACACCTTGCACACCCTTATGAGTGCGCTAAGTTTCACTTTAAGATATTGCACACCAATAAATAGGTAACCCCCACCCCAAATAAGCTCTCACCTATATTCTTTGACCTATGAGACAATGTACCTTTGCACATAGACCACTTCTCTTCCTCTTCTAACAGAGACAAAAGTAAAACATGGTGCATACATGCACACCATATCCAGCAGCACAGGTGCACAATGTGTGGCATATGCACTAACTAAAACTCAAAATCTTGCCAAGTCATCCACATTGTAGTTTGTGCACCTGTAAAGGCACACTCCTTGTGCATGTGTGCAAGTCAAATTATAAGAATAGAAGGCACTCCTAGTAAGGTGCACTTGGTACACTAGTTCCCTAAAACTTATTTTTCATCAATTTTCACACATCTAGTAGTGTTAGTTAGCATCTTATCAATTCTTCTAATGATGGTATATTGACATCTATCTCTTATGCACATTAAAATTCCATCTTCATTATCATCCATGATAAAAAAGATTGCACAAAAACTAGTCACATTCAAGATTTAGGAAGCACTAAAGAAATCTTTATTTGTTGACAAACTCATAGAGGTCTACAATATAGAGTTAGGACATATAGACTAGAACACGTTCTTGTTCCACTAAAAAAAGTGAAGGGAGAGGCTAGAGATTATATTTTAATTGATTTTGAGCATATTAGTGAACACAGACTAACATCCTATGTATATACGGTGCTTAGAAATTATCATGGAAATGGTACACCATTATTTTCCTAGGGAGAAAGTAGTGAAAAATGTCACTAGAGAATTAGGACATACACCTGATAACATTGAGAAGGTTTATTACCTACCTCCTATAGTTCAATTCTTGAAAATAAATAAAGAGATAGCTAATCGGTGGCACTGGGAGCATGACTAAGAGGTAAAAGGATTCATGTAAGAGAAATAACTTTTTCACTAGATGTCCTCCTAATTGAAGATCTAGAATGGTGGACTTGACCTATGGTTACATGGGAGATGATGTTGGTTATTGCATTATCCTCCTTAGTAGAGTCATGGGACTCACTATGACTGGTCACTTGGAGACATGGATGGTTCATTTCATAGAGACCATCAAGAGATGTGTTCTAATTGAGTGGGATACAATTATTAGGAATAACCTAGATGAGCAATTCATCTCGGTGAAATTAGACCCTCAACTCTACATGACTTCCTATAGTGTGTATCTTTTGGTAGCAAAGCCAACAAACTATCTAGGGTTTGTAAAGAGAGGGAGCATGAAGGATGCTAATGCATGGCCATACATAGTGAAGCCCTAGTTGATGTGAAAGAAGCTCCCATTGAAGAACCTAGAATATGGACTGGTCAATGATGGTTTTTTCTTTTCTATAATATAGTTCCTTGAAGTGAATTATACAAAGAAATTGGTTGTGGTAGCTTCCTCCACAATAGCACAAGTTGGTTCTTACTTAATATATTTTAACACATTCAATTAAATCTGGGTGGCTGGAACTCTCTTGTGCTCTAAGATGCTTCCACCCTATCCCTTGAATAGGCTTATACTCTTGGAAATCACTAGACAGTTGGCCTCATCTTATGATAGAGTGATGAAGCAATATATGAAAACATGGGTGTGGGAAAACACTATAAGGCCTTTATGAGGTGAAGAAAAATATTAATATTACCAACTATAAAATAGAATGGGATCAATATCGGTTAGATTATTATCCAGTAGCTCACCCCTATTTTGACAATATTAGGATTGTGCAACACCTGGTGGGGAGAGAGTTCATACTTGATGCTACTATTGAAGATCATTGGATGAACTGCATAGATGATTACAATTTTCAAATGAAGAACTATTGTAGGATGAGTCTACTACTTGTATAAAGTGACCTTAACCTGAATAAAACCTTGAAGGTATGGGACCAGGACAACCTAAATGTGGTCAATTCTCTCTATAATAGGGACAAAATATTTAAAAGACCCATGATAAATGCCAAAATTGGATGGGAAGAAAATTATAATATAAAAAAATTACCAAAGGCATGTCATTCAATTTACTAAGGATTGGGTAAATAATCCTTTTCACTTGGATCTAGTTACCTATGCACCAATGTTGCAAGAAACCACCAGCCCCAAGAAGGGTAAAGGAACTAAGGTCACAATTTTGATATACAAGGAAAAGTCCCCTCTGGGACTAGAGACCATGTATAAGAATTAGAGAGAAGTACTATATTTCCATAGTGATAGAATCAAGGGGAAGAAGAGGAAGAAGGATATATAAGAGGAAGACATCTAGCCAAAAGATGCTTAGTATGAGGAAACCAAAGCTCAACTTGAAGAGGCTCTAACTCAAATATAAGCCTCCTAATCAGTACTAAAGAAGATTAGAACTGAAATGGTGGTTGTAGTTGTAGGAGAGAGAAGAAAGAAATTGAAGAAGAAGATCAATCTATCTCATCAAATTATGGAAACCATACCCAAGGGGGAGAAGGAAGAGAATGTAGAAGAAATTAAATATATCTCTCTAAATAAGAGGACCTCGTTAGAAAAGGGTTAGAGAATAGGAGAGATGGAGGAGTGCAACCTAAATGCCCCATCCATTCAAGAACAACCAATTCATCTTGAAGAGTATGCAAAAAAGGAATATGAGGGCTGGACTAAATTTATGGAAGAAGATTGTTCTAATGTATTTGATCACTTAGAGATTGATTTTATGCCTACTAGGACTCATTTGGAGGGTAGAGTAATAAGGGATACTCCATGTGGAGAATCACTAAGTGAGGATTGGAACTAATTGCCTCCACTTCCACAAGGGATATTGGGCATACATCAGTTTCCACCCAAGAATCCATAATCACCCCCTCCTTCAATACTAGAATAGAAGCAAATTCACTACCACCTCCAATCACCAAGTTTGAGAGCTAGATGGTAGTAGAGGATAACTTTAGGAAACTCCACACTAATGAGGTTTTAGACGGGGGGAAATTTTCAAGAGAAAGGGAATCGACGTGCTTCTTGTTCAAGAATTAGGAACCTCCCCTCCAAGGACCATATCAACTACTCCCATCATAGAGCCACAAAAAATAGAGTAAAAGGGAAAAAGGGTTCACTTCAAAAATGACCTCATCATTAGGTAAATACATGTCTCCTATGTGTACCACTCTAGCATGGTTTAACAAAAAAGTTTTATCTTAACAAAGGAGGTATGTGGAGCACACAAATGTATACGAAGGAAATGAGAATAATAGCATTCATTCAAGGTGATCCCATACAATTGGCCTTCATCATGAGAAACTAGATCAAAGATCTGATAGCACATATAGCTATTCCCACTCCTCATATGGATATTAAGGACATTGATCCCAAAGATTTTCAAGTAAAGGAGGAAGTATTAGTAAATGACACTAGAGATATGACTAAAGTTTTGAATACTATAGGACATAAGAAAGTGTTCTGACACACAGATCAAGATGAGGTAGAAATTTATGATTGAAGAAGGTAAAATGATATTTTACAAGATTACATGAAGGAAGTAGTGGGCCCACTAGACCATGACCATCTTGAGATCTTACTTTATCAAATTTTGTATACAATCAAGCTCTAATAACTAATTATAGTGACTCATTTTTTTATCCATACAAAAGATGGTGTCATGATTTTGAAGATAGAGGGGTAAAAATTATTGATTCAAATATGAATTCATTACAGACTATACAAAATAATGCTAACTAGTTGGTTACAACAGTGGATGAGGATTACCAATGACTTGGAAACATTGCATGTTATTAAGGACCAAACATATCAAATGTTTTTTGATATATATTCAATAGAGGATAGTAACAAGGTTATTATTGGGCTACATGAAGATATCTAAGGTGTAAAGAATAGGGCCCTCTATCAATGTATGGAAGTAGATAAATATTATAGTATGAGTAGTTTGGAAATTTTTGAAGATGACTCTAGTACTCAACTATGCTTAGTTGAAGAAGTTGTGCACAAATTTTGAGCAATATTTGAAATTTCATCCTCATAAGATGATGTGGAGGACATTTTCAAGACTGAGGAGGTACTTAAAGAGTTAGTTCCAAATTGGAGGATTTTGGAGAGAGATTACACAAGGAGTCAAAAAATATCATTGGGAGGTGAGAACCTAGTATGAATCCATAATCCAAAAGTTCAAGACCATGCATCTAGACATCATTTTGGTAGAAGGGTCAAAAAACCCAAATGTTCGAAACATAAATTTTGGGACTAAGATTGTTTTTATCAGTTTTAGTCTTGTCACCTCTAAATGTTTGTTGGTGTGCTAGTGTGTAAGTGTGCTAGTGCAAAGATGTTCTATTTTTCAAGCTACACAAGTGCACTAATAGTATTCAATCATTTTTTGTGGTTTTAATAATTAACTACCAATTCCATTTTTTGAGTGTTTCATGCACCATAAATGTGTTTTAGTGGTATTTTAATTGGTTGAGACACACAATGGTGCTCAAGTTAGCATCTAAAGAAGTACCAAGGACTCCTAGATCATCTACAATCCTCTCTCTTCTTATCTTATACTTTTTTATGATTTTTTAAGTCATGTAAAGGTCCATGCACCATGTAGTAAATAAATAAAGACTCAATACATACTTAGCACCTGGTTAGAAGTCTATTTGTATATACTTTTCTTAAAAGTAGTGATTTTAGCTTTCATTTTGCAAGAAAAATTTGTAGGATCAGTAAATTGCATTAAGGATGGGGTGTCATAGATATAAAAATATGTAATATATATTTAAGGCCAATACTTTGATTTAATAAAGTATGCTATCGGTGTTCTCATTATGTATGTAGTGTTTATTGTTCGAATGTACATTTCCTTTATGAACTTTATGGTCATAAATAGAGATGGAGCCAATAGTTTTATTGTGTTTTCATGCTTGTGCAATCAATTAGTTATTGAGTTTTTTTATGTTCTAACAAACTCCTTTGTGGTGATGAATTGGATAAAGGATCACCTTCAAGTTTTTGCACAATAATTTCTCTTATATAAGCACACTTTTTGTGGCTATACAATTTGATGAGTTATGAAACATCCTACAGTTTAGATTGCTCTCTTTTACAATTGTATTGGTGGAGTTGAGGATGTCTTTCTCCCTATTTCAATAGTTAAAACTTTATCTCTTTCTAAAATTTAATTTGAAGATGTGTTGTGGCTATGGCTTATGTCTATTAGGATTTTTTTCTTCCACAATTTCCTTTAATTTCTTGTTATTGTAAGTCTCTTATTTTATTTTGAACATGTGGTTAGAATAGGCATTCAAATAGTTGCATTCTCCAAATTTGTATTCTTCATAAAAACTAGAAAATACAAAAATATATTGGTTTGTGGTTATATTTCCTTAGAGTTTTTCATAGATTAAAGTACAACCAAAGGCCTCTTTGTCAATATTCACATTTATCTTCAATTTAGCTACCTAGTTTATTGAAAAACAACCATCCAAAACCTTGGTGTTGTGTAAACTAATTAGATTTTGAAGAGAGAAAGTTGTAAGGATTTTTTCATTGGCATCATGCAAAATGACTGCTCAACAGAAGTACACTAGAATGATTGCCTTCCTCAAATTTGTCAAAATACAAAGAATGAGAATCCCTAAAGAAGATATCTTAGCCCTGAGTAATTTACCACATGGTAGAAAAAAAGAAGAAGATGCAAGATCTGGTACCAAACTTAACTCATTATTCATAAAACAACTAATTACGTTCAATGTGTCAAGTTGTAAGGTCTTCCTAGTTATGACAAAATACAAAGGAATAAATAGTTCAACAAGTTCCCTCAAGATCCAACCTAAACCCTAGATGGATAAGATGTAAAATCTAATAGAAACCCTAAAAAGAATATAAACATGTTCTCACAAGCCACCAAACAACCTCCTTGTTTCCCAAGCTGCAACTACTAGATCTTCTCATTTTTCCTCCTCAACTAGTCCATCTTCCTCATGCTAGAATTATTATCACCAAAAATGACTCTAGAGGAGAAAAGACCCTCTAATCATACCCAAATAAGCAAGAGGTTATGATGGAAAGCTATAAAGTAAATAAACACCTACATTAAATAAACACTCCAACCACAAGTTGGCCTAAAGCAATTAAAATACAATAAACATAAACTACCATAGTTAGCTCATAGAAATAATTAAATATAGATAGGTAAAATCACCAAGATAAAAATATGTCCACACATATCTCTAAATTTATTCACATCATGATCATCTGATATGTGTATTAAACACACCAAGTTGGTTGATGCAATCTGCAAGAACTCCATTTGGTGAGCCAAATGACTCAATTTGAACACACTACCAAGAAATCTAGGAATCATTGAGAAAGTATGCTTGCCAAGCTCCCCAATAATATTTGAGTATTAAAGTATATGCTTAGCTCAATATATGCCAAGAAACATAAACTTTTTCAAGTGTCTTCTATGACTAAGTTCCTTTAGTGATTAAGCTTCTCCCTCAAAAATGCAACAAGGAACTACCCCAATAGGGGTCAAGAAACACTTCCTCATGTGAGTAACACACTTCAATTAGACAACAAGCTTGTCCACCAAGCCTATTTGGTCAATCATCCAACTAAAAAATATCACAAAGATTATTGAGCACCTCCTACCTTCCACTAAAAATGTAAAGATATTTAGGAATCTCATATACCCCTACGTTAGACTTCCAGGGTAAAAATATTTTTTTCCCACACTTTGTTCCTTCATGAAAACTATACTACCACTTCATCTTCGCCAAAGGCTTCCAATACATTACACATAAAAGAACAAATACACAAATCACCCACACCTGCGACATCCATCCAATAGAAAAATATTCGTTATCATCATTGTAAGAATTTGACTTAGGGAAAAATCACTCAAGATAAAGGAACTCAAGCACAAGCACAAAAATAGACCAAAAGAGTATGATCAGAATAACAATATCCAAAATTGATGTATTATCATTGCATGTTCAAAGACACTAGAAGTGCCTAAATATAAAGGCCTTTGGAATGTTTCTAGAATGCCTAGGAGTTAGCACCCTAATAAGTCTTACAACAAGGCACATGACCACCAAGAGTGGATTATCCTCCATTGAGCATAGGAGTAAGTGCAATGATGAGAGGATAAGCCTACAAAGGTGCAGCACATAAAATTATGAAAACTCCAGTGTTGTAGACACCATGTGCTGAATTACAATTGCTTACTCTAGTGTTGTCAATAGAACAACTCATATGAGTTTACAAACTCCTAAGTGTCATCCTAATAAATAATAAAACAATGCATTGACCTAAGTAAACTTAAGTAAGTGTAATAAGTAAATACTTATTTACACCAACACCCCCCTTAAGTGCAACTTAGGGGAATGCACTTAAGCTCATGAAAGTTAGGATGGAAAATGCATTATGGGTCTTGGCTACTAGGCCATGTTAGGTACCCAGGTACAAAATGCAATGAAATCTCTCATAAATCAAAGAAAGAGGGAAAAACTCATGGGAAAAACCCTCCCCAAAAGAGAGAGATGAAAAAATGAGATGCATGGATGGATGGAGTAATCAAGACCCCCAACCCCCCCCCCCCCCCCCCCCCAAAGTAGAATGCCCATCAATGAACATTGCTCCAAGATGAATGTAGAAGTTGATCCATGAGTGTTGAATAATGTTCCTCCCTTTAGGAAGAAAAAATGTCATAGGTACATATGAGATGCTTCCCCAATGTGTAGAAAGAATCATGAAGATGAATGGTGTCTTTCATAATTGCTCAATTGTCCCTATGTTGATACTGATAGTCATTCCTTCCAACACTATTGAAAAGAGCATGGTTGGATCTAACAAGGACCAATGTAGAACATATTCCAAAGAACCAACTATCTCCACAAATGATAAAGAGACCTCTTGCAATAGCTATACATAAGAATCCACAATCATATCAACCTTGTAAGATTGATCATGTAGAGAATAGACAAGAGGGTTAGAGTGGACCCTCACAAAAATTGAAGAAGGATCTTCTTCATCAAAGAGAAGATGTATATCATTAATAATGTCTCCTAGATGTGCTATGTAGGACAAGGTGTACCTAACTATACTGAATTACATGGACCTTTCAATATAGCAATGTATGCATGTGGAATTTTTTGATGTTGTGACCTCGTTCTGCATCTATCAATAGGATCCCCCATAGCTGAACCTATTGAATCACTATCACTATTCTCACTATTAGTTTCCACAATGTATGAAGTATGGAGAGGATTAGAGGATAAGCTAGGTGAACTTTCCTCAAAGTGAACATTCCTCTCTATGAATATCCCATGAGTCTTAGGATCCATAAGTTTATATGCCTTAACACTTTTTTCATATCAAATAAAAGTATAAGGCCTTAGTGGTGGTTCCTTGCATTCCCTTGAAGATATATGTGCCATGCTAGACAACCAAAACCTCTAAAGTTTTTCATAACTATTTTTCTTCCGCAGCATGCCTCAAAAGTATTCTTTCCATCTATGACATTATGACGAGATCTATTAAGGATTTGATTGGCACTACTTATAGCTTCAACTTCAAGTGATGGATCAAGAGACTTAGCTTGAATCATGCAACCTTCCATTGAATTAATAGTTCTAATCCTTGTTGCAACACTTGTCTTTTGGGGAGTAAATGCTATTGGATTATAAAGATCAATACCCTCAAGTTCACAAAAGTCTCTAAGTCTTGAGTTCACATATCTACTTTCATTGTTCATAGGAAGAACCTTGATGGCTTTACTTGATTCCTTCTCAACATGACTCTTGAAGGTTATAAACTTATCAAATACTTCATTCTTATGATTAAGAAAGTAGACCCATGTGTAGTGTGAAAAGTCATCAATGAAAGTGAGGACATAGCAACCCTTGCTAACTGATGTCACTAAAAATGGTCCTACTAGAACAATGTGAACCAATTCAAGAACAACTAATGCTCTCAAAGACTTCCCTTTGTCAAACTTCTCTTCTAGATGCATATCCATTGAACAAGTTGAACAATCACCTCTAGAAAAGTTTATTGTAGGTAGACCTTTGACCATATTTTTTGAGCTAAGTTGATGAAGATAGTAGAAGGCAAGATGTCCATACTGCTCATGACATAATTTACTTTGTGATTATGAATGTGTCAACAAGGCATGTGAAGGAGACTTAGGCACAAGGTAGGAGAAATAATAAAGCCTTGTTTCATGATTAACTTTACCCACTGCAACCAATGAATCATCCTTAAGATTTTGCACCATTACTAAATTAGGAAGGAACTCAACTTTATTGCCATTTCCATAGTGAGTGATTTGGAAAATTGAAAGGAGATTAGTGCTAAGGTTAGGAACATAGAGAACATCTTTGAAATCTCCATTTTCCATCTCAACTTGTCCTTGCCCTTCAATTTCCACTTGTGTATCATTCCCTACAAATATGTGAGGTACCTTAGACTACTTGAATGAAGAAAAGTGTCCTTTTGAAGAACCCATATGATGTGAGGCACCTAAGTCAAGAATCCATTCTCCTAAAGAACTTGAACTTGCCATAAATGCTTTCCCTTTTTACTATGAAGTGGATGGATTTGATCCTTGGAAGCATTTGACACATTGATTTTTTTTTTCCTAAGTAATTTTTCCAACTCATCGATTATCTTAGTCTTACAATGATGCTCATAATGATTTGGTTTCTTACAATATGTACAAAATAGTTTATCCTTGTTGTTGTTGTTTCCCTTCTTGTTGCAAGAAGAATTTCCTTGTTGTGAGGAGGAAGATTGTTGTGTCTCTAATTGTGTTTTTTATTTTCATTTCTTTTTCATGTTGTTGTTGAAATTTTTGCTACCTTGATTTGTTTGGTTCTCATTACTAGCCACCAATGTTGTATATTTGAGTGACTTGAGAATTCCTATATCTATCAACTTGGATTGTTCCAACATCAACATTTTTGCAAATGCATCAAATGTAGGCTTAGTGAAGGCACTTCCCATGGTCAACCTATGAGCATTGTAACTCAAAACAAAAGATGCATACTCTAAAGGTAGCCGCTTCAAGATATGATGAATCAATCGATCATCCTTCATGGGATTACCACAATCTTTAAGTAGTGCTCTCAATTCATTGGCTTTGTTGATATAATCTTGAATTGCATCAAAATTCTTAGGATCCAAGAGAAGTACATCCTCAATTTGGCATCCCTTTTCCTCATCCACCTTACCATACAACCCTTAAACTTTGTCCCAAGCAACCTTGGATTCCTTAAAGTTGGAAATGTCAAAGAAGAGGTCTAAATAATTCCTAAAGCTTTATTGTCTTTAATTTGCCAATCAACTAGTGTTGTAGCATCAGTGGGTTTTGTGATTGTACCATAAACATATAGATTTTAAGTATTTTTCCATTAATATACTCCATACAATATCTTTCCATGTAGTATAATTTGTGAAGTTAGAAGTGGAGCTTTAAGTGAACCCATGATGTAGAAAATTAAAAGACCACAAGAAAGAGTGGCATAAGAACACAAGACATACCCCTCCTATTCACCCAATCAGAGAAACCCCCCAAAAATGATGCTTTTGGAACTTTATGTAGTGCTTTTACAATAGGCCACTTGTCAAAATGGACAAAAGTGGACTTTTGTTTTATTGTTTACAACATTCTCTTGGAGTTTAAATCTGGTACTTAGCAATGTAGCTTAGATGTACAATAGTTTTGAAGTTTTATCAAAGCAATACAATGCAAAAAAGGACCTCTTCCTGAAAGTGGTATTTCTATCCACACAAGCCTATAATCTGATCGTAGATCTAGAAAGTAGATGAAAAAATATGCACTTTCAAAAAAAATGGAACTTGAATATGTGTCCATATGAGCCCAAACTAAGCCTTTGAAGTTGCAAAAATTGGGATTTGTGGTTTGTTGAAAAATTTAGGAACAAAGATCTCAAACATCCTGCACCAATGTGTAGATCATGAAATTCTACCCCAAAACAAAAAAAAAAAATTCTCAAAAAAAGGAGTCCATATGAAGGAGATATAACTATTTGAAAATCACCTCTATAATTATTTTTCCTAAATCATCATCGTCACACCTTCAAAAATTAATTGACTCTAGATTTCATTTCAAATGTTTGATTTTGATGAAACAAAAGTTGATTTGATGGTTTTTTGACCTTTTGAATATGATGCCAATATCTGACTTGCACCAGCAAGCTCCAACCTTCGCCTACAAAAAATCTCTCCTACTAGCCTAAAAGGCTAATTTTTTCATAGAATTTTAGAAATAAAATGCAAATTTGAAAAGAAAAAATTTAGAGATACAAAAATATTTAGTTCTAAAAAATAAATTCATAGATCTAAAAGATCATACCAAATTCTATAAATTAGGCCTTTGGATGCCAGTTTGCAAAAAAAAATTGCCTCAATTTTGACTATGGCCTAGGATAGGCAAATTTATAGTCAGAATTCACCAAATCAATTCTCTAGATGCAATGGTGAGGTTTTCTTTGGCTCTAAATGCTCCCAATGATTGTGCTAATCCAGATCTCAATTGTGGTCCTCCAAGAGGTGAAGCAAAAATGGTCTCCAATGGCTATGTGAAGAGAAGATCCCTTAGCTCTAATACCATGTAAAAATTTGCCTTCAGGAAAAATCATCCAAGATCAAGGAACTCAAGTACAAGAATAAGAATAGATCAAAAGAGTATGATTAGAATAATAATATCCAAAATTGATGTATTATCATTGCATGTTCAAGTACACTAGGAGTGATTGAATATAAAAGCCTCTGAAATGCTTCTAGAATGGCTAGGAGTCAGCACACTAATAAGTCTTACAACAAGGCACATGTCCACTAGGAGTAGATTATCCTCCATTAGGAACAAGAGTGAGTATGATAATGAGAGGATAAGCCTACAAAGGTGTAGCATGTAAAATTATGTTGTAGACAACATGTGCTAGAATAAGAGCACTAATAAATATGTTGCCAACATGACAACTCAATTAATTATGTAAAGTCTAGTATTGTAGACACCATGTGCTGAATTAGAGTTGCTTACTCTAGTGTTGACAACAAGACAACTCATACATGAGTACACAAACTCCTAAGTGCCATCCTAATAAAAAATAAAATAATGCATTGACCTAAGTAAACTTAAGTAATTGTAATAAGTAAATACTAATTTACATCAACAATCACTAACCAATCAACATACAATGTATCACCATAATTCATGTTAGAAACTATAGAATCAAACTCCATATCCATGACAAAAATTGGAAGATCCAAAACCAAATCCACACCAACAACAATATGAAATCTATCACAAACACATGCCAAACTCTCAACACCAAGATGCTCTACAATATAAAAATCAAAACCCACAACAACTTGAATGTCCATGACCAAGTGCTCTATAATTTCCATGTCAGAGTCAACCAATTAATCATGAAAAAAAAATCCATCCTAGCATCGACATGGTTAGAAGCTCTTCAACAAGAACTAGAAGTCTCTCTATAGGTTTCGCATAAGACTTCAAAAATAGATCAACAAAACTAACCTCTATCCTTACCATTCCATGCCCTCTTTGTTCTCAAACAAGTCTCCTAACCAACTAGACAACTCTCTTCTAGAGTGGTAAAATCCAACTCTAGTATTATACAACTTCCTTCTTTTTTCCCTCAAATCATTTAGAAAAAGTAGTGTCTACCCAAGTAATTACCTTAGTTATCCTTGTTTCCACCATATTATAAAGATCTACAATCATCCCAAGGTCTAATCTTCTTGGAGGCATTTGCCCAGATCTTTGCAAACCCAAGGCAATAAATCTGTAAGATCAACCATATCCAACCATTTCTCTACAAGGTAAACCTTCAACTCTAATACTATGTAGCATAGTACAAGGTAGGAGAGTCCCCAAAGGAAATTTCTTAGCACCCAAAAATTAACCACAATAGAAACACAACAAAAGATGCAAGATCTAATACCAAACTCAACTCTTTATTCATAGAACAAATAAATATGTGCAATGTTCCAGGTTGTAAGGCCTTCCTAGTTACTTCCAAATATAATTCAAGTAATAGTTTTAGCAAGATCCCTCAAGATCCAACCCAATCTTTGGCTAGCTCATATCCACAATTTGGTAAAAAACATGGGGAGAATCTAAATTTATTCTCACAAGCCTCCAAGTAATCTCCTTATTTCCCAAGCCATAGCTACTAACTCATCTCAACTTTTATCTTCAACTACTCTATCTTATCTATCTTGGATGAGTTATCACCAAGAATGACTTTAGACAAGACAAGACCCACTACTTATACCCAACTAAGCCACATGCTATTCTAGTAAGTTAAAAATTCAATAAACCACTACATTAAATAAACACTCCAACCACAAGTATACCTAAAGCAATTAGTATGCAAAAAACATAAACTGTCATAGTTATCTTACAAAAAACATTAAATACATATAGGAAAGATCACCAAGACCAAAATATATCCATAGAGATCTCTAGATTAATCCAATTTGTGATCATGAGCTATGTGCATTAAATGTGTGAAGTTTGCCTATCCAATCTGCAAGAATACCAATCTATAAGGCAAATGATTGAGTGTCAACAAACTACTAAGAAATCCATGCATTAATATGCTTGTCAGACACCCTACTCATCTTCAAGTAAGAATAGTATATGTCAAGCCCAATACACATCAAGAAATAGAAAATTTGTCAATTTCCTTCAAAAATTGAGTGACTTCCACAACTGAGTTCCTTTAGTGAGCTCCTTGGTCAAAAATGTAACCAAGAAGTACCCCAAAAAGGATTGAGAATCACTTCCTCAACTGAGTAACACACTTCAACTGGACACCAAGCTTCTCCACTAAGCCCATTTGAGAAGGCCTCTAAACAAAAAATAGCAAAGAGATGGTTGAGCACCTCTTGTCCTTCACAAAAAATTCCAAAATCTATAGGAACCTTAGGTGCCCCCAGATAACAAATTACAATTCTAAAATATCATAGATCTTCAAATTTATAAGTCTAGATTTTCCATTGACTAAGGTGCACAAGTGTGCTAGTGCAAAGGTGCATCAGTCAACAAGGTGCACTAGACACAAAAGTGTTCCAAACACATAGTGCACCAATGCAAAGGTCCACAAACTAGAAGATCTTGATCCAACATCTCCCTTTACATGATCATTATGATCATCACCCATCAAGTACAAGTTCTTTGAACTTGACCATTTTTAGAAGCCTCACAGTGACAGAAGGATACCAAAGCTCCACCCATTCCTAGAAATCCCATTGCCATCACTTCCCTCATATCTCATTTATTTCATTTATAGCTCACAAAATATCTTGCAACAAAGAATCAATTGCTTCCACTTCCATCCATGGATTTCTTTACAAATGCAAAAGATTTTCCTATCAACTTATAAGGCCCACTTCATGACCTCCCCAAAAATCCTAAATATATATGTACAAAGTCTCTCTATGGTAAGACACAAAGAATAGAAGACCATCTCAATGTCTTCAATGAAATTTATAACAAAAAGAAAATGCAACATTAAGATGTGGTCCTTCATCTTTTCCCATATAGTTGCATTCAACAGGTACGTGAATTTACCATTGCCATCCATTCAAAACTATACATCTTTTGAGAAGCTATTTCAAGATCAATTCAATACATTCAACAACATTTCTATCTCCCATCACCATTTATTATAAATAAAATATTGTCAAGTAGAAACCATCTCTATGTTTAATCATCAGTTTCACATGTTAGACAGAAGATTGGAGACTCCCTACACTATACCACTAGAGGTTGCAATTCAAATCTACTTAAATACTATTTATCATCTCACCTCTATCTTCTTAAAATGTTTCATGTTGCAAATATTGATACTTAAGAAAAATCTCTTCAAAGAAGTGGTCACCTTCACCAAACAAGTCAATCCTAACATTGGAGGTATAATGGTCCTAGCTAATGCCACCACAATGGTGTCACCATATCCAAAATAGGCTCACATGATTCCCAACCAATATCCTCCATTGATTCTAGTACTAGTATGATAATTTTTTGTAATCTTGGCCTCTGGCATAACCTATCTAGTATATGAACCTCCAAAAGATGCATTTTTTGAATATATGGTTGCACTAGCTACCAAAATAGAGAAAAAAATAGTCGAATTGGAAAAAATTGAAGAAAACCATGTCCTAAATCACAAATGAGCTCACTCATCTATGATTTTCATATGGGAAAAACAATAAATTCCAATGATCTAATGGAAAATAAAACAACGACAATTATGGAAAAAACTAGTCAAAGAACTTCAATTCTTATGGGAATAATACTAATAGAAATAACTTCAACCCATAAAATCACAACAATGAATTTTATAGATAGAAATGACAATGGAACACTCACCCAAACAACAACAAAATTGCACTAGACAAAAATAACAATATTCAGTTTTCCAAAATTAATCAAGTGGACACAAACTAAAGTGCAACGAATGACAATATATTCTATGAAGAAAATCAAGACATAGGTCAAACTCACATGATACTAGTGATATGCCTACTCTCCAATTCAACAAAATTCTATTTGAACCCTATGATACTTTACTACATACTAAGACAAAAAAATTCATCAATGAAGAATTTGTGTTCCCTTTCAACCTAGAAGCAAAATATGAACTTGCTGAAATGTTTTCCTTTCATAATAACAACCAAAAGACATACAATTTGTGCAACTAGAAGGAAGAACTAACTGATGGAATTCCTCTTTGATTAAAGGCCACTCTACCTAATTTTTGAGTAGCTAATAATCCTACACCTATACATGTCCCAATCCATGCATAATAGTCTTAGGCACAAGGATTTGTGCCCACCTTATTGAAGAATCCTTCTTGGTCTACAGAAAAGTAGACTATCATTGAAGAATTGAAAAGGACCAAGGAAAACATCCCTATGTATGAAATGTTATAAAGCTTTCCCACCCAAAGGGAAACACTTTTGAAATTATTGGATTATACTAAGCTATCCATTGACATTAACACTCATAAGGTGAACTCTCCCCAAGTCAATAGCATCAAAGCTATGCCAAATATTTTCAAGGATAGAATGTAAGTGCTACCTTTTTCACTGAGTATTCAAATATGTAGGTAGAATATGCATAATTTCCTTGTTAATTCATGAAATTCATGCAAAATTATGCCACTCTCTATATCTCAAAGGCTAGGAGTCACTCTATAACCCACTAATCAAGTTTTCATCCAACATTATAAGATGGAAGTAAAATTCATCAGAGTACTAAAATATGCATGCATTCAGATAACTACATATCCCTGAATCTAAGATTCTATTGACATTCATATAGTAGACATTCCCAAGATGTATTGCATTCTCCTGAGTAGGGAATGGACTAGATGCCTTAGATAGTAGTTTTCTATGGATTTCACCCAACTATGGCTACCAAGGAAAGGAATGAATAACCAAATTAAGATGGATAATGAGCCTAATCTAAAGAAGATGATCATGAAATACAATGGGCCTAAAAAAGTATCAATTCTCTAATCTAACTTCAGGTCGTATAAAGTAATGGATGTTGATACTCTCTAAACTGGGAAATCCAATGATAATCCTACAAAAAGTTGGAAAAATCCTCCTCTACAAGAAATCATCACTCAGTTTATTGATATCATGGTTATTAACATGCAATACCTTAGAGAAGATGTAGACCCAAACATCTTGCTCTTCCCCAGATTCTATACCTTACATTGGATGAGCCATTCCAAGTTTGAATATATGATTTTTTATCAAATTTTCACTTAGGTATTGACTCGAATATCTTCATTTGCAATTATAGAGGTATCCAGCCTCTTAGTACCAAATAATTAGGCTATAGATGACATTGAGGAGGATACTTCAAATGTCCCCTCAGAAAGGACTAACATTGTGGAAATAAATTTTGCATAGGAAGTGAAGAGGATCTTAATACATCATACAATGACACATCCATGGATGGAGGGTCTTTGTCTTCACATCCCAAGCAGATGGTCAAAGTGCACAGAAGGTGACACTTCATTAAAGGTCATGGTTGAGTCTTGGTGGTTGTACATGTCAAACCCTAGACTTCCAAGGTCACCAAACTAATCAATGAAATCCAAGAGAAGAATAAAACTCAAGTTATTCCTATATTGGAAGTGATTACTAGTAACAAAATGACACAAGGAAAGATATTTTAGATTCCCAAGAAGTCTTTCAAAGATAAAGTGAAGGATAAGTTTAAACAACGTAAACATAAGTGAAAGACACCCAAGAATTGGAATCTAAAGTTTGATGGCTCCAAGTGTAAGTAAGGAGTAGGAGTGGATTTTGAGATAATCAATCTAAAAGGTAACTATTTCTATGCATCCTATTTCTTTTAGTTTGTGTGCACTAGTAATGTGGTAGAATTCACATCTCTAGTGTAGAGACCTCTCTTCACATTGGAGAAGAAGTCCAAGCCCTTGTAGTGGAAGGAGACTCTCAATTGGTAACTTGGAAAGTCAAAACAATCTTTTATTCCATTGATAGGAGAATAATGGCCTATCGAAAGTGACTATGGGACTTGATGGAAGAGTTTGAGGCACTAAATGTTAAATATATTCCTTAAAAGAGGAATAAAGTTGTCAATGCATTAGGTATCTTGGCCAGTGTGTTGGAACCCTTTGAAAAGATGAAACTCAAAAGGTTTTCTATTGAACTTGTGGCTGCCCCATCAATCTTAGAAAATATCAAAAACTTACAAGTTTTCAAGATGATCATCATATCTTAGATTTCATCATGTGGAGTGGTTTGTTTGAAGGAAAAATATTTCATGACAACTTCAAAGTAGAATTAGAAGATGAAGAACAAGAAAAATATTAGGACAACATCATAAACCCAAAAACCAACATGATCCCCAAAGGGATGGTGGAATTGAAATAACTCTTTGATCATAATTAATCTAGGTGATACGAAAGAGACCCTCAAAAGTAATGGAATGATGATTGTGATTTGTACAACTTGGGTATTGAAAATGACCGCAAGATGGTTAACATTCAGAAGGCATTCACCACACAAGAAAGAGATGAAATTCTATGCCTTCTCACCAAGCACATAGATTTCATCACTTGGAGTTATGAGGAGCTCAAAACCTATGATCTCAACATCATCATGTATAATATCCTATTGAAGCCAAATGCTAAGCCTTTCTGTCAAAGGAAAATATCAATAAACCCAATCATTGAATTTCTAATAATGAAAGAAGTCCAAAAACTATTGGATGCCAAAATTATCTTCCCTATTCATAATTCTACCTGGGTGGCCAACCTTATGCCAGTAAGAAATAAAAGCTCAAAAAAAATAATTTGTGTTGATTTTAGAAACCTAAATTGAGCATCACAGAAAGACAACTGGTCATTGCCTTTACTTGACAAATTATTAACAAATAGTGGAAAAATCCAAGATGATGTCATTCTTTGATGGATAATTTGGATATAACCAATTAGTGTTAAATGAAGAGGATTCAATACCATATGGGGAAAATTTAAGTATAGAATAATACCTTTTGACATCATCAATGTGAGAGTTGCATGTCAATGGTCCATAGATGAAGCATTTAAAGGTTTGGGAAATAAATTCATCATCATCTACATGGACAATCTCAGGGTTTTCTTGAAAGATAGAAGTAATCACATTGCTAACTTAAACCAAGTACTCAAATGATATAGAAAATATGGCATATCTCTTAATCCCGAGAAATGTTCATTTGGGGTTGCCAAACAAAACCTTCTTTGGCATATCATATCATAAACTAGAATCTCCATCTATCCTAAGGGAATTGAGGCAATACTTGAATTATTACCATGAAATAGTCATAATGAGTTGAATTCTTTCTTCGGGAAAATAAACTTCATGTATAAATTCATCAGTGGCTTCATTAAAATAGTACACCCTCTAAATGAATTACTGAAGAAAGGGGTAAATATTGAATGGAAATCAAAAGTTAAGAAATATTTCAAAGATATCAAGGTGGCTATTTCCACTGCCCCAACTGTTATCACTCTAGACTATAAATTACCATTCAAAGTCTACTATTTTTCCTTAGAACATGCATTTGTTGGAATCCTCACACACAAGAAATATGGTGAAGATGAGAGGCCAATTTCAATCATGTTTTTTTAATTATATACTATGGAGCAAGGTATACATCATTATACATCACCTAGTGGTCAAGTCATTATTGATGTATAATTAGCTAGGAAAAACACGAGGGGAATGGATGCCTATTCTACAAAAATTTGACATGCATATCAAACTCATGAGATCAATGAGAGGGAAAGGGTTAACCAAAATTATGGTAATTAATGAAGAACAAGGCACAGTGTCTCATGTGTACATGAGATAAGGATTCATAACAAATGTTTGGTATGAAGACATTGTGTGCTATCTCCTCCAAAATTGATGCCCTCATGACATGAAGAGTTCCCAACACCAAGGATTAAAAATGAAATGTGAATCCTAAATGCTCCAAGATGGGAAAGTCTACAAGAGGAATTATTTAGGAATATACCTACGATGTTTGAACTACAAGGAATCTGAAGAAGTATTGGAATAATATCATGATAAGTGCTTTTACTAGGAATGGGTCAGTACAGGCTACAAATCACCAAATTTTTAGGTTTAAGTATTATTAGCCTACCCTTTTTAGGGATACTCACAAGCATGTGCACTCCCATCATGTGGGTCAAGAAAGTGCTAATAGAGAAAAAAAATCCACCCTTTCTCCAAGTGGAGGTTAGACTTCATCAGGTCGATGAACCAACCATATTCAATAGGGCATGTATTCATATTGACAATTACCAATTATTGTACAAAGTAAACTAAGGCTAAAACCTTACAGAATTTCACAATGAAAATAGTCATCAACTTCCTTGAAGAGAACATTGTGACCAATTTTAGGATGACCTTATTTGTAGTATTCAATAAAGGAGCCTATTTTGCATCTATTTTTTGTACTTAATGGGCCCTAGAGAATCAAGTGATTATCACATTTTCATCCAATTACTATCCGTAAGGAAGTGGAGTTGTTGAATCCACCAAAAAAAAATTGATCATAGTTATAAAGTGCTTACTCACTAAGAATCCAAGGGATTGGCATACACAAGTGAAATATGCTTTGTTGACTGATAGGGTTAGAGTAGAGAAATGATTTAAGTCAATCCCCTTATTTGTTAATCTATGAAAAAGAGCTTGTCTTTCCCCTCAATCTCAAGATTCCCATGTTGAAATTCAAGATGGGATACACTGAAAAATGCATATAGAGTCCAAGTCATATTGATTACTCTTTTGGAACTAGATAAGAAGAGGACAACTATGTTAGAGAATATGTCTAAGCATGAAGCCATTTTCAAGTGTTGGTTCAACAAAAGGGTCACAATAAACTATTTTTTAATCTTCAACCTACTACTCATGTGGGATAAGGCTAAAGAGAAACCAAGAAGCCATACCATGTTTCAGTACTTATGGCCAGACTCATACTAGGTTATAGAGATTCTAGGGGACAACACTTGAAGGTGTGCACACTCGATGGGGAATAGATTTCATTTTGAGCCAATGTCCAATTCCTCAAATAGTCTTTTGAGGCCTAAATTATATATATATATATAATTTTTGTATTGTTTTGAGTCATGGTTAGGTTTCTTTAATTATGTTTGTTTTAGTCTAAGTTAGGAGATAGTGTGTATTAAGGATTTTGAACCATGTAAGTTTCTCTCAATTTTTGGAAGAAGTATTTCTTTTTGATGCAGGAGCATCAAGAGGTATAAGGGCAATCCTATGTCACCCAAAAAAATGTACTTAGCCTTAGTTTTTGTTTCATGTCTTTACATTTTTGGATACCCATTTGGGTCAAATAAAGGTTCCAACTCTCACAGTTCAACTATCAGAGTGCTAGAAAATCCCAAAAAAATAGGAGCATGCAATTTGGCCATCATTTTGGTAACCTAGAAGGTGTGAATTGGCCAGATGAATGTAATTGTGATTTAGAGCATTCCAGAAAAAGAATCAGGTCAAAAGGCCCCATGGTTTGAAAGTTATTGCAATTTTTTTGGGTTTTGTAGACCTCCTAAGAATGCTTCAAAGTCAGGGTAGGGGCATTAAATGACCTCAAAAAAAGCCAAAAAATGGGGGATGAGTAAAGCTGGTCCATAGGGCTATAGAGCACTTTGAGAGCTTTCTAAAAATGTAAACGGTTTTTCAATTGAAGCTACGGTTCAAAAGGTATGCCTCCCAAAAATTTGGTTACCATTTCTGGATTCTTCTAGATTTGCACCGACTTCTAACGCAGCTTTTGGAACCTTCTATTTGGTCGGTGGATGCCTACTAGCACTTTCTAGAATGTACTCCTAGTCCTTAACCCTTCGGGGTCTATTTAAGGAGATTTCTAGCATTGTAAAAGGCAATTCAGAGTGGAGTTTGAGAGGAGGTACTGAAAGGAGAAATTATCTCTAGATTTATGCTATTGTAAGCCCTTAGGGCATGTTGTGAAGTTTATTTTCTCTGTACTATTTGTAATAGCTTATTTTCTCAGTTAATATAATTTTCCCTTTCTGTTGTGTCCATTTTGTTCTTGGGTTGTGTCCCCATCAAGACACCCAGGGTAGATTGAAAAGTGACCCTATCACTTTATGGATGGTAGAGGAAATCCCAAATGGGAAACCTCAGGTGCTAAAATCCAAGTTGAGTCCTCGATCGAACATCCTTTCCACTTCACCAAATACTCTTCATACTACCTATTTCTGGTACTCCTACCCACAAAATGATCTAGAATGTCTTCTATCTCCTCCTTAGAAGCAGGAATCGGGCATGGTTCTAACACCAGCTCCTCGTCTACACCATCATCATGATACTCTGTTAAATTTCCAATGTTGAAAATGGGAGAAATGTGAGTACCATCTAGAAGGTCCACCTCATATGTATTTCCTGAGTCATGTTTCTTCAAAATTTTGCAGGGGCCAAATTTCTTCATTTTCGGCTTGTTGTAAGTACCGACTAGAAATCTTTCTTTTTGTAAGTGCACCATGACTAAATCTCCTACTTGGAATTCCTTATGTCTTCTCCTTTGATCAGCCCTAGCTTTATACTCTTGATTCATCTTGGTTATGTGTGCCTGAACCTCCTCATGTAGATGCTTGATATGTTCAGCAAATTCCTCAACTTCAGCACTCGTCCTCTCCCCGTGTTCTATCTTCCTCAGCTCTAGTGCAGTCCTTGGGCTATTCCCATATACAATTTGGAATGGTGATTTTCTAGTACTCCCATTTACAGAGTTATTATAAGAAAACTCTACCTATGATAGAATCAAATCCCACCCCTTGGGCTTATCCCCAACTAAACATCTCAGCAAATTGCCCAGACTTCTGTTTACCACTTCTGTTTGGCCGTCAGTTTGTGGGTGATGTGTGGAACTGAATTTCAAGTCTGTTCTCAACTTTTTCCATAATGTCCTCCAGAAATACCCCACAAATTTAGTGTCTCTATCAGAAACTATACTCCTTGGAAGACCATGTAGTCTTACCACCTCTTTGAAAAACAAGTCTGCAATATGGACAGCATCATGAGTTTTGTGGCATGGAATGAAATGTGCCATTTTGGAGAACCTATCAACCACCATGAATACTAAGTCATTACCCCTTTGTGTCTTTGGAAATCCAAGAAAAAAATCCATACTTATGTCCTCCAATGGCCTTGATGGAACAGGCAATGGCTGATATAGGCCAGTATTGTGACTAAACCCCTTGGAAACTTGACAAACCTGGCAACTCTGTACAAACTTCTTCACATCCTATGAAATTTGAGGCCAAAAATAATGTTCTCTAAGAATGGAAATGGTCTTATCTCGACCAAAATGTCCTGCCATCCCTCCAGTGTGTTTCTCCTTAATCAGATTTTCCCTCATGGAACTTCTTGGAATGCACAATTGACTACCCTTGAACAACATACCATCCTGAATCAAATAGTCTAACCACTTGGTTCTATCCACAGCAATAGGTTCTTTACAAGCTTTCCATGCTTTAGAAAAATTAGGATCCTCGGGGTACAAATTTTTGAGTTCATCAAACCCAACTACTTCAACCTGCATTGTTGTAAGCAACAACTATCTTCTACTTAGTGCATCTGCAACCCTATTAGATTTTCCACTTCTATGCTTCAACACAAATGTATACCTCTGCAAGAACTCTACCCACTTCATATGCCTCTGATTGAATTTACCTTGGCTATTTAGGTACTGTAATGCTTGATGATCAGTATACAAAACAAATTCTTTTGGCAATAAATAAGGCCTCCATTTCTTTAAGGCCTGAACTATTCCATAGAACTCTTGATCATAAACAAAATACTTCTTCTTTGCATCATTCAATTTTTCACTAAAATATGCAATAGGCTTACCTTCTTGGCTTAATACAGCCCCAATAGCGCTGCCACTAGCATCACAATCCACCTGGAACACTTTTCTAAAATCTGGAAGTGCCAACACAGGTTGTTCGGTTACCTTCTTCTTCAGCAATTCAAAACTTCTCGCAGCTGCTGCAGTCCATTTGAACTCTTTTCTATCCCCTCTTATTGTATCAGTTAGGGGTGCACATATGCCACTAAAATTCTTAATAAACTTCATATAAAAACTAACCAGACCATGAAATGATCTTACCTCAGTAGCAGACCTTGGAGTAGGCCATTCCAAGATGGCTTTTACCTTCTTCGGATCCATTTTGAGACCTTCAGGTGATATAACAAACCCCAAATAGACTAACTCCCTTTTTGCAAAGTTACACTTCTTCAGATTAATTAATAGTTTCTCTTCCCTTAGCCTTTCAAGGACACTACGAATATGCAATAAATGTTCTTCCAAAGTCTTGCTCAAAACTAAAATATCATCCAAATAGACAATAACAAATTTTCCCAAGAACTTCTTAAGTACCTCATTCATGAGCCGCATGAAGGTGCTTGGGGCATTCGTCAGTCCAAAGGACATGACTAACCACTCATAAAGACCCTCCTTGGTCTTGAAGGTTGTTTTCCACTCATCTCCTTCTCGAATCCATATTTGGTGATAACCACTCTTCAGATCTATCTTTTTGAAGTACTGAGCTCCACTCAAGCAGTCCATAAGGTCATCCATCCTTGGGAAAGGAAATCAGTAGTTGATGGTTATCCTATTTATAGCTCGAGAATTTTTACACATCCTCCACTCTCCATCCTTCTTTGGTGTGAGTACTGCAGGTACTACACATGGACTCAGGCTCTCTTGAATCAAGCCCTTCCTCAACAGCTCCTGAACCTGTCTATTTAGCTCCTCTATTTCAGTAGGAGTCATCCTGTGAGAAGCCTTGTTAGGCAAACTAGTTCCTGGAATCAAATCTATCTGATGACTGATTTGCCTTACTGGTGGAAATCCATCTGGAGTATTATCAGAGATAATATCTCCAAACTCTCCTAGTAAATCTAAAACTTCAACTGGTATTTCACTACTACCTTCTTTATCTTTCCTAGGAATCAAAGCATAGCACATATGCTGATGTTTCATGCTATCTAAAAACTTCCTTTCATCAACAAGACAAATCCTTTCACTGCTACATACCTTTTCCCTTCCTTTTTCATGGGCTTCAATTTGTGGCAAACTCCATCCTTTGTCAAAGAGTATGTGTTTGCATGTCCATCATGTGCTGCATGTTTATCAAACTGCCATGGTCTACCCAACAATAGATGGCAAACATCCATCGAAATAACATCACAAAGAACTTCATCATGGTAACTCCCAATTTTAAATTTTACTAAACATTGTTCACTTACTAGGACCTTATGATCATCTTTTACCCAAGTAATCCGATAGGGCTGGGATGTTTCTCCCTCTTGAGCTTCAGCTTAGAGACCATCTCTTCTGATACCAAGTTATCAGTGCTACCACCATCAATGATCACGTCACAACATTTATCCTCACACTTGCATCTGGTACGAAACAAACTCCTTTGTTGTCCTAGTTCAATCTCACCACTTAGTAGGAATCTTTCATTTACCAAGGTCTCTCCTCTTTCCGCATCCTCTAAATGTGATGATTATGCATCCTCATCCACATGAGCAACCCTAGCTTGTCCCTCATCTCTCCTATCTATCCTTCCTTGTCATTGAGGGCATTCAAAGGCACGATGACCTTCTTCATTGCAATAGAAATAGGTACCACAGAAGCCTCCTCTTCCTTTTCTATGTCCTCTACCTCTTCCTCTCTGATTTCCAAAGTCTTGGTCACAGGAGCGGTTGAAACCCTCATTCCTCTAGTTCCTGCTAGTACCCTCATCTTCATTTTTCTTTTGGGTTTCATTGTAGCCTCCAGATGATCTACGGCTTCCCCTTCCTCCTTGACCGCACCCTCTTTGTCTTCCTTCAAACCTTTTATTTAGCTTCTCTTCAACTCATAGGGCAAACTGGTATGCCTCTTCAATGCTGGTCATTCTTACTAGACTTAATTCCTCCTGGATGCTAGGTCGCAACCCACTGATATAATGAGAAACCTTCTCCTTATTTTCTTTTGCATGCCTCACTCTAATCAAGAGTTGGTAAAATTCCTCTGTATATTCTTGGACTAATCTTCCTACTTGCTTTAACCCATGCATCTTCTTAAACAAATCAAGCTCATAGTCCACAGGACTGAACTGCTTCTTCAATTTGTCCACCATGCGATCCCATCTTGTGATCTTCTCGTTTCCTCTTCTATTTCTTTCCAATTGAACCTCTTGCCACTAGATTTTTGCATGGCCTTTGCAAACTTAACCCTATCTGGGTCCCTGATATCCTCATACACAAAGTATTCTTCCAGTTCATTGATCCAATCGATCAACTCATCTGGTTTCAAATTTCCTGAAAATACACCCACTTCAATTGTGGGTCTTTTCCTAAAATTAGTAATGGCCCTAAAAAGCCTTTCCTCTACATGGTTCAGAACTTCCCCATCAAATTCCCCTTCTGGTTCCATAACTTCTTCTTCATTGTCATCCTCACTGTCATCACCAGCGGCAACATTTGCTCTTCTATGGAGCTCCTCTTGCAATGCCTCAACCTGCCTTTAGAGGGCTCTAACCTCCTCAGGATTAATAGCTCTAGCCCTTCCACCATGCTCTCTTCGTGGAGGCATCTTCTTAACTCAAACCCACAACCACACAGTCCTAGTACAAACTGCCTCACAGTCGGCGCTCTGTTTACACACTCAGAAAAACCCACTCTGATACCACTTGATGGGAACACAACCCAAGAAAAAAATGGACACAACAAAATGGGAAAATTATATTAACTAAGAAAATAAGCTATTACAAATAGTACAGAGAAAATAAACTTCAGAACATGCCCTAAGGGTTTACAATAGCATAAATTTGGAGATAATTTCTCCTTTCAGTACCTCCTCTCAAACTCCACTCCGAACTACCTTTAACAATGCCAGAAATCTCATTAAATAGGCCCTAAAGGGTTAAGGACTAGGAGTACATTCTAGAAAGTGCTAGTAGGCATCCACCAACTATATAGAAGGTTCCAAAAGCTACGTTAGAAGTCAGCGCAAATCTAGAAGAATCCAGAAACGGTAACCGAACTTTCGGGAGGTATAACTTTTGAACCGTAGCTCTGATTGATGAACCGTTTACATTTTCGAAAAGCTCTTGAAGCGCTCTATAGCCCTATGGAAAATATTCACTCATCCCCCATTTTTTGGCCCTTTTTGAGGTCATTTAATGCCCCTAACCTGACTTTGAAGCATTCTTAGGGGGTCTCCAAAACTCAAAAAATTGCAATAACTTTCAAACCGTGGGGCCTTTTGACCTGATTCTTTTTTTGGAATGCTCTAAATCACAATTACATTCATCTGGCCAATTCACATCTTCTAGGTCGCCAAAATGATGGCCAAATTGCATGCTCCTATTTTTTCAAGATTTTCTAGCACTCTGATACTTGAACTATGAGAGTTGGAACCTTTATTTGACCCAAATGGGTATCCAAAAATGTAAAGACATGAAACAGAAACTACAGCTAAGTACATTTTTTTGGGTGACACAGGATTGCCCTTATACCTTTGGATGCTCTTGCATCACTTTCCCAAACTATAGTTAAGTGATGTTGTTACAAGTGAAGAATAAATATTGGTGTCATGTGAAGGAGATGAGGGGTTCATAGCTTGGAAATCACACATTAAGGATTATCACTCTTAGGACTATTAATTCACATAAAGAAATGACTTATCAAGTTGCTCATAACCTAGGCAGAGAATAGGCTCTAGGATCATCTCAAACCTCTTCATCCTTAGTAGAATGAGTTTCTCGCATGATCATACCAAGATCCCTTATCAGCGTGCAAGTTTCCCAAAGTTCACTAAAAGAGGAACACATAAGACATCCAAAACTAATGGACCAAGAAATTAAACACCACCTCACAGCCCCATAGTCTAAGTGTGGTCGAGAGAGAGAAAAAATCTATTAAATGAAGAGGTATCATAAAGGAATATCCTAAAAATTGATAGGTCAAAAAAGGTTAGTACTACCTTGTCACTACATTAGTGAAATGAAATTAAGCTCCAAAGCTGAATCAAGTGGAAGCACATGAACATTGAGAAGATGAAAAAAGAACTATGAAACTCGAAAATACAAAAGTGGTGTCTTATTAAGATCCCTTTGAATAGATTCTCACATCTGGTCAACACTAGTTGGAAGTATGCTTATGAGAGAACTCTAATAGATCTTCTCAGGTAACAAAGGGTTGTTCTAAAACTACTCAATTCTCACGGTGACAAGCACATTGGAAAGTTGGTAGAATTAACACACTAAAGAACACACTAAGCATGAAGGCTAAAGGACTAAGTTTTAAGCCAAGGGCCCTAAGTAACCTCTTGTAAACACAAGGAATCAAGTCCTAAAACTTATGCATGTCTTATGACTATTTGTTGATAAAGAAATGCCTTTGTCATTTATTCCTTTTGTTAGGGCTATTTTTTGTGGCTCTAGAACACATGCCCCATTTTAAAGTAGAAAATGGGGTCCCCCTTTTCTCACTTTTGCATAAGGGAATCTGCTCTCCAAAATAGGGAATTCTTCTAGGTTCCTCAAAGAATGATTTTCTATAGTTTTGCATCAAAAGGAATGGTAAATCAAAATATTTCAAAGTTAGGAAGTCAAAAAAGCATTAATTCTTACTTGCACACATGAACACCCTTGAGAGGTACACTAAGTGCATAAAACACCATTAGTCTAAGGGTAGCACATGCACACTAGTGAACCTTTCACAACTTCATGGGTGCACTAGGTGCACACTTTAAGAACCTACATATCTATAAATTGGCATTCTGCCAATATGCACTCACTTGTATTCTTCAACCTCTAGAACATCGCACCAATGCACATAGAAAATAATACTTACTCTACTAACAAAGACCAAGGTAAAACATGGTGTGCACATATGCACAATGTGCACCCCTCGAGGTGCACAATGTGAAACATGTGCACTACCTAAAACTCAAATGCTCACTAAGTCATCCACATCATAGTTTGTGTGCCTATGAAGATGTAGTCCCTTCACATGTGCACAAGTCAAACTATAAGAACATAAGGTGCACTTGGTGTGCTAGTGCACCAAAACTAGTTTCAAGGCCATTTTGTCATATTCTTCTCTATTTCATTAGCTTTTGCAAGTGTGGTCACTATAGTTAGAATTTTTTCAAATATTTGAACATTGGTACACTGACATTTTTCTCTTGTGCAAGTGAAAATGATATCCTCATCATCATCCATGGCAGGAATATAGCCCCAAAACCACTAACATTCAAGTTTTAGGGTGCACCAAATAAATCTTGGTTTGTGGACAATGACATAGAGTTGACACACATAGAATAGAATGCATACTTGGTTTTATGCAACAAGTTGAGGGAGAGGTCATAGATGATCTTGTTATTGAGTCTAAGTGGGTTAATGGGTGCAATCTCACATACTTTATCTATATAATTCTTAGAATTGATCATGGTATTGGCCCACCATTGTGTACCCAAGGACAAATTATTAAAAAGAATCACCAGGAAGATATTTTTGGACATATTCCTTGATAAAATTAAGAAGGTTTATCACCTACCTCCTAAAAATCAATTCTAGAAAATAACTTATGACATAACCAATCAATAGTATCAGGAGTATGAACAAGAGTAAAATGGCTTGGTGCAAGAGACATACATTATCACTAGATCCCTTCCTACTAGAAGAGATGGAAAGGTGGACATGAGCTATGGGTACATGGTAGATTACATTGGTTATTGCATTATCCTCCTTAGTAGAGTCATGGTACTCCTTGGGGCTAGTCATTTGGAGACATGGATGGTTAATTTCATAGAGATCATCATGAGGAGAGTCTTGTCGATTGACTAGGCCATAATTATTATTAATAACCTAGATGACCAACTCATCTTAATGAAGTCAAATTCTTAATTCTACATGACTTCCTATGTTGTGTATCTTTTGCAAGCAAGGGCAATAGACTCTCTTGGATTGGTAAAGAGAGGGAGCATGCATGAAGCTAATGAATGGTTGTACATAGTGTACCCCTAGTTGGTGCAGAATAAAATCTCATTCAAGATCCCATAATATAGATTGGTGAATGATGGTTTTATCTATGCTATAATATGGTTCCTTGAAGGGGATTATGTAAATATGGTGTCTATAGAAGCTACCACCAGAGTAGTGCAATTGGGTGCTAACATCATTTAAGTTAATACATTCACTTACACTTGGGTGGCTAGAACTCTCATATGTCCCAAAAATTTTCCACGCTATCCCTTAGATAGGCTTATATTCTTGGAGATTGCTAAACAGTTGGACTCAACCTATGGAAAAGTTAGGAAGTAGCATAAGAAAACATGGGTGTAACCAATCATTATAGGGCATTTTGAAGTGAAGAAAAAAGAGGATATTTCCACCTGCAAAATAGACTAGGATCAATATCCCTTGGATTATTATCTAGTAGCTCACCCCTTTCTCAACAACACTAGGATGGTCCAACACTTAGTTGGGAAAGAGTTCACACCTGATGCTATTATGTTAGATCATTGGATGGACTACATAGATGAATGTAATGTTTGAATCAGAAACTATTGTAGGATGAGTCTAAAACTTGTAGAAAGAAACTTCAAATTAAATATAACTTTGAAGTTATGGGACAAGGACAACTTGAATGTGTTGGTTCCTTGCTACAATAGGAAAAAAAAAATTTGAAATACCCATAATGAATGAAAAAATTGGTCGTAAAGAAAATGATAATATACATCATTGGGAAAGGTATTTCATTTAATTAACTAGGGATCGGGTAAAGAATCCTTTTCACTTGGAGATAGTTCCCAATGCACAAACTTTACAAGAAAATATGAGGCCCAAGAAGGGTAAAGGAACTAAGGTTCCAGTTCTAACAGAATAGAAAATTTCCTTTGTGAGACTAAAGCTCATGTATAAGCATGAGTGGGAAGTATCATATATCCATAGTGACAAGGTCAAGGGGAAGAAGCCAAAGAAGGATACATAGGAGGAGGAAGCCCAACCAAAAGATGCTTAATCCAAGGATGCCCAAGATCAACATGAAGAAGCCTTAACTCAAACACAAGCCTCCCCATTAGTACTAAAGAAGGGTAGAACTCAACAAAATGGTTATAGTGAGTGAAACAAAAGAGATTGAAGAAGAAGAGAACTCAATATCCCTAGATTCTAGAAACCATACTTGTAGAAGAGGAGGAAGAGAAAAGAGAATAAATTGAATATCTCCCCTTGAATAAGAAGACCTAGTTAGAAAGGGCCACAAAGAGGAGGGATGGAGGAGTGCAATCATGATGCCCCCATCCATTTAGGAACAATCAATTCAGCTTGAAGATTCTATGGACTAGGAAAAAAAGTGGTCAATGGAGTTTGTGGAGGGGTATGTATTTGATCTCTTTGATCTCTTTTGAGTCACATTTTATGCCTACTAGGACTCATTTCAAGGGTGTATTGATAAGGTATACACTACATAGAGAATCACTACATGAGGATTGGAACCAATTGCTTCCACTTCCACAAGACCTAGTGGGCATACCTCTTCTACCACTTAGGAATCCACCATCACCCCATCTTCATCCACCAGAATAGGATGTCACTCCACTTCTAACTCTCATCATAGAGTCTGATAGCCAGATGGTAGGAGGGGATGACTTTGAGAAACTCTACACCAATGAGGTTTTAGAGGGGGGATTTTCATAAAAAGGGAATAGACACCACCTATGCAAGAATCAAGAACCTCCCTACCAAGGACCATAACAACTACTCCCATCATAGAGCCAATGTTAATAGAGAAAACCCTAGATAGTAGTGAGAGGGGCAAAGGGCCCACTTCCAAAATGACCTCATCATCAGGTCAATAGATGTCTCATATGGGTACCACTCTAGCATGGTCATAATGATAAGTATTAACTTGTAAAATGAGGTATGTTGAGTACATAAAGGTAGAAGTATTGGAGGCCTTGACAAAGGTATTGAAACCACCAGCACCCATTTATAGTGATCCCAAGCAACTGGACTTCATCATGAAGAACTAGAGAAATCATTGTATAGAATATATAACTATTCCCCTACCTCATAATATTATCAATTCCATTCCTCACAAATATTATCAAGTAAAGTAGGTAGAATTGTAAAAGGCCACCTTAGATGTACAACCAATGTTTTTCCTACTATAAGCCTTAAACAAGTGTTCTGACACTTGGATGAAGATGAGGTAAAACATTTTAATTAAAAAAATAGAATTATTTATTATGGGAGTATGTGAAGGAGGTAATAGGAGCATTAGAACTTGACCATCATGAGATTTTTTTATTAGATGCCCTCAACAAATAAGCTTCGACTACCAAAAAAAGTGACTATTTTTTTGGACAAATGAAAAAGATGGTTTGCTAGTTTTGTGGATAAAGGGGTACAAATTATTGAGTCAAATATGAACTCATTTATTGGTACACAAAATAATGTTGCTCAGTTGGTTATAATAGTGGACTAGGATTTGGGGTTAATTGATCAATTCTCCACCTAGGCTAGTGACTTGGAAGTATTGTGTACTATTAATGGCCAAATATATTGAATGTTGATAGTTATATATTTAGCAAAGGAAATGGATAAAGCAGATGATTGGATAGAAAAGATATCAATTGGTAATAGGGTTATGATTAGGCTATATGAAGATATGCAGGATGTAAAGAAGAGGTTACTCAATGAATTTTGGGAAGCTGATATAAATATTATTATATGACATGTTTGGAGATTTTTGAAGATGGATCTAGAACTCAATTGTGCTTAGTTGAAGCATTTGCAAAACAATTTTCAGCATTATATGAAACTACATCCTTAGAAGATGACATTAGACACATTTTCAAGACTAAGGAGGCACTTAAAGAGTTAGACTCCAAACTAGAGGATTTTGCAAGGATAAGGCAAGAAGTAAGTGAATATCATTGGGAGATGAGAATGAAGTATGAATCCCTAGACTTGCTAGATACCCAAGAAATCACTTCCATAATCCAAAAGTTCAAGATCGTCCATCCAGACATCATTTTGATAGAAGGGTCACTGCAAAATCTAGATGCTGGAATCTAAAATTTTAGGACATAGATTAAATTTTCAAGTTTTGGTCATGTTAATTCTAAAGGTGCATAGGTGTGCAAGTTCACTAATAGTATTGGATTAGTTATAGTGGCATTGGCAGTTAGTTGCTAGTTCCATTTTTTTTAGTGTTTCATGCATGAAAAATATATTTTAGATGTAGTTTAATTGATAAAGACACACAATGGAGCTTGATTTTGTATCTTAAAAAGTACCAAAGACAGACATATCATTGACAATCCTCTATATTCTTATCTTCTCCTTCTTTATGAGTTTTGGAGTCATGTAAATGTCCATGCACCATGTAGTTAATAAAATAATATGTAGTTAGGAGTTTTTTTGTACCTAATGTGCATAAAGTTAGTGATTTTAGCATTCCTTTTGCAAGTGAAAAGTCCTAGATTCCAAAGTTTTATTAAGGATGGGGTCTTCTATATATAGAGAGAATTAATATGTATTCAAGGCTAATATTTTGATGCAATAAAATATGCTATTGATAATCTCAGTCTATGTGTAGTGTTTCTTGCTGGAATGTGTGTTTCTTTTGTGAAATTTATGTTCATGAGTAGCAATAGAGCTAATCATTTTATTGTGTTTTAATACTTGTACAAACAATTAGTTTTGGTGTTTTTCATTCTATAACAAATTCCTTTTTTTTCCAAATTGGAGGAAGGATCACCTTCAAGTTCTTGCATAACAATTTATCTCATGTGAGCACACTATTTGTGGTTATATTATTTGATGAGATGATTGCATCGATGAAGTTGGTTACATTCTTCTCCTAATTTCATTATTGTCTACATGATCTCTTTCAAAAAATTAATTTGTAGATTGTTGTGGCTATGACTTATGTCTATTAGGAATTTTATTTTCAGCAATTTCTTTTAATTTCTTGTTACCCTAACTCATTTTTTCTTTTTGAACATGTGATTAGAATGAACAAATAGAATAGTCAATCACATAGTTATTCAATCACATAGTTACATTGTTAGAATTTCAATTCATCTTAAAAATTAGAGAATACAAAAATAAATTGGTTTGTCATTGTATTTCTTTAGAGTTTTTTTTTTCAGATTTAAGTACCTACAAAGACCTTCTTATGAACATTCACATTTATCTTCAATTGAGCTACCCAAGAGGTTGAAAAAAAACTACCCAGAAAATTAGAGTTGTTTAAAATGATCATCTTTTCAGGAGAAACTAGTACATTTGGGGGTAATGTTTGATGTTAATTTTTGATGGTAGACCAATTTGTCTTGCTAAATTCATTTTTAAAAAAAATTGACTCTGATATTGTCAAAATTTTAATGACAGTTAAGATTGGTGTTGAACTTTCAATATTTTTAGGGATATAAACAAAAATGATGTGAAACTTCATTTCATATCACACAAAAAAGTGTGGGCTAGAGGCTTTAGGTGTGACCAATTAAGATATTTTCAGTGCCATCAAAATAAGCTTCATGGATTCAGTTGCATTATCAATGTCCTCTTCTTTTTATTTCTTTCTTTCAAGGTAAGATCTTGTCCTCTTCTATTTACTTGTTTAATTTCAACATAAGGGTTGAAGGTATTTTTCATTTTCATTGTAAGGGTTCAAGGTAATTTCTATTTGCAACTTGCTTAATATTAGGGTAGGGTTTCAAGGTAATTTTAACTTTGTCCATTGATTATGGTGATTTATACATTGTTCATATTATCCAATTTTGAACAGATTTCCTATTAATCTAAACATATAACCCTAGAAAAAAATTGGGAGACTTGTGGACATTAAGCTACTTCTCTTCCTTGATCTTCTAGTGAGAGTGTTAGTGATGAATCTTCCATGGAGGTGTCGATATCGTAGTAATGGATATGTATGCATAACCACTAAGAGAGCATATTGGAAAGATGAAGTTCAAGGTGTTGCCTATCAAGATATTACAAGAATTTAATTTCTCACTAGTTGACTTGACTTAGCTCACTATCCTATTCCAAAATATTCTTCTTCAGAAAAATTAATGTTTTGTTTACCATACATTATTTTCAGTTTTAGGAACACATTATTTATTGATATTATGTCCATTCTGAACTGGATCCATTTTTCAATAGTGTGATTTTTATCTTTCCGTAGATTGGACAAACCCCTAGATTTAGGATTTACCACAATTTTTTTATTAAGGTTATAAGTAGGGATTTTAAAAAGGGCCCAAACCCTTGAACAAATAAATGGTAAAAATGATTTTGACCCTCGACTAGATTCTATAAAGACCTAGTCATCTAAGATTTTTAAATATTTACTCCACCAAAAAAGTTCCTTTGATGGTATAAAATGATAATAAATGTTGGAATTTACAAGTGGGAAGATTTACTTTTGAGAGGGGGGTGAATTAGAAGTAACTAAATTTAACCTTTTCAAATCCTTTTAATTTATATCATCCACATGCATCTAATTCATCTAATAAACATTAAAGTGAAGATATGCATGAAAATAGATAACACAAGATTTGTTAACCCAGAAACCCTCCAAAATGAGAAGGTAAAACTAGGGTGGGGATGACATCCACAAAGTATCATTGCAGTAATATGTAACTATTCAAGGTTACAAAGTTTGATCACTTCCAATGGTCTACCCTATGAAAGGCCTATCCTATTAAAGCCTTTACACCCTGTTAAAAGTGACATAGTAAAAGAATTTACAAATATTCGCTTGGAATGATACCTTGCTAAAGGATTTACAATCTTGTTAAGGATCTACAATATGGCTACTAAACCAATATAGTTGCTAAGCCAACCTATCAACATAAGATTTTCATTCTCACAATACAATGGTTAGAAAGTATGGTAGAATTTCTTGACCTAATAACTTGCAATCTTCAATTGTTGATTCTAGATCCTTGTTCTACTCTGACTACTTTGATCCTTTCTTGATCTGATATGTCACTCTTTGATGTTTTGATACTCTATTCTTGATCAACTAGATTCTGTAATGCTACTATGTTCTTTACTAAGCCTTTTCACCCTTATGCACTTCACTATAATTCACCCATAAACTTCTCACATCCACTTCTCACATGCACATAATGGGGTTTCTTCCTCCTTTTAAAGATTTTGAAGACTTAAGGTTAGATATGAATCTACGATCAATATTTATTCTTCATTTCTCATTCAATTCTTGCACTTTTCTTTTTGGTTGCATGCCTTCTCCATTTTTGTCATTGGTTGCATGTTGATTACATAGGTAATATAAAAGATTCAATCTTATCTTCAAGATCCTTCCATATTCATCCTGTGTCAACTTCAAAAATAGTTTACATTTGAGTTTGTGAAGGTACAAAATCATATGTTGATTCTGTGTTACTCGACACTTACTAATTGTTGATCCTCAACAAATATAGAAATTCTCTCTCACTGGGCATCTATAGAATTTCTATTTCACTCGGCATCTATACTTTTCTTGGAACCTATAGTGATTTGGCACTTGAACTTCACTAAGCACCTAAAGATCACTTGACACTTGAAGTTCACTTGGCACCTATTGAATTCTTTGGCTCAACATACACTATAGCTTGGCTTCTATATTATACTTGACATCATCTTGAGAATTTGTTAAGTGTGTTGAAACTCTATTTTCAAAACCAATATAGGACTAACAAATAAAATGGGTCTATACCTTCATGATACTCATGATAAACCTACGATACAAGACCTTAGAAATGTCTGAAGTACATATGATATTAGGATACACTTGATATTGGTTTTGTAGGTGCACTTAGAGTTGGAAGTCTTACACCTTTTAATATTCATTTGTGACTTTCTTTTGCATCTTCATTATATCCAAAAGCTTTAATTGATTGAATCTATTAGATTGTAGAGATTGGTGTTAATTTGGATGCTTCCTCAGTTATGCATTGAACCATAGGAGTACCATCATCCTCTTTATCCTTTGCATATCTATCATTGCTTCATTTACAACACTGGCTTGGTCTATCCCCATTCTTCTCTCTATTTCAATTTGGTTATTGTTTTTTCATCTCTCATTAATGAGTCATTTTCATGATAAATATTTGTATTGGGAATCAAAGAGATGGACATTCCTTTGCTTATCTATTTGACTTTCCTCCATGATTCCTTTCTATGATTCTAATATTTTAGTTCCTAAATTTTTATTTGAATGTAGAATTAGTTAAATGATCTTATAAAATTACATATGCAGATGAATGTATGTATGTATGTGTGTGTGTGTGTGTCTATATGTATATATGTATGTATGTATATATATGTATGTATATATGTACGTATATATATGTATGTATGTATATGTTATAGTCAGATGAAGACCAAATTAGAAAGAGTAAGGATTTTCCCACCAAAATTATTACCATTCCATTTCAAATCTATACAATGCTATTCCAAGCCTAGACTAGGTTGAAGATAATCAATTTATAGGTCACAACTCTTGAACTTACAACTCCATCCTTACATGTTTGATCAAAATAATGATCTAACACTTACACTTCTAGATTGCAAGAAAAATTTAAGTTGCTTATTCCATATTAGCACTTTTTTTTGTAAGGAAATTTTCCTCAAACAAGTGAATGGATCATCCAAAAAGGCATAAGAAAATGATCAAGAACCTCCTTGGTATGTTCGACAAGTTCTAGGACATACATTTCTATCACCACGATATTTTTTGTAACCATGATATTTTCTAAGTCCAAATGTCTCCAAATCCTTGTATTTGCATATGTTCATCATGGAAATTCTTTTAGAACAATTCACTAACCTTCTTATAAATAACATGTAATGGAAAAAGGCCTCACTACTCACTATTAGATAGTAAATACTATGCAAATTGAAAATGAAGAATACATTGATTGTATGATTCTCACTATATGGGGCTTAGGGAAGGTGTTAATTATTTTTTGGTTGTCTTGATAGTTATCTTATGGGTTTTAATCATAACAATTTCTCCTTGTGAAGAGTTGACCACAAATCAACATGCTAACTATTGTTGCAAGAAAAATTAGTGAATCAACATTCTTAAAAAAAATGTGATAGATTCCTAGTTATGGTGTGCATGTGTGCTTGAAGGTTGATATGCATTCATGAGATGTTGAAGATTCTCTTAGATGGATGGAATAGATGAGAGACTGAAGTGTATGAGACACATACCTTTTTTTTTGAGTGTGGGTTAATTTCTTTATCCCTTAGTCTCTTCTCTTTTGCATCTTCAATGATTTCATTCCACTCCAACTATGGCACTATAGAAGGATGCTTTTACTATGGGTTGAGCTTTAGAGCCCTTATATATTGGTCTCTCATAGTCTTTAGATGTTTGCAAGATTTTATTTGAAGTTGGGCTATGTTCAAAATATTTTGGCCAAAGAACTCCTCCATAGTTTTTATAAGATGATCCTTTAATTCAAGGGCTTGGTCAGTCCAACTTTTAATAAAAAACAAAATTGTTACATAAAAAAAATAGTTCAAGGATGAACAGAAAAATGTAGCAACTATATATAGCAAGCATAAAAAAATTAGTTCAGGCATAGCAGTGACATTGTTTTCATATATCATATCATTTTTGTAACATAAGAGCAATCATTTGAAAGTGGTACTATAGACAATTTTTCTTACATCAATCATTATCAATTTTAAGTGTTATTTGAGACTTTAAGAAAAGAAGTTTGTTGCAATTGAGTTTTGTATGTTATTTGTACCTATTTTACACATTTTAATAAAAGGACACATTACATCAAGGATATTACAATGAGGAGCAACATAGGTATTAGAAGAATTTATAGAAATTTTTAGAGGCATATTTTATGATAGTGACAATGCAATCATATCAAAGGCAATGATAGAAAGTTTTAAATTGACTATTATGTACAACACAAATATCAAAGTCATATCATCACAAGCTCATGGACATGGAATTTGTCTTTATGTATGTATGTATATATATATATATATATATATATATATATAGAGAGAGAGAGAGAGAGAGAGAGAGAGAGATCTTTTAAGTTTCTTATTACATATTAGAACAACAAAAAAATTCTTCTAGCTACATACTATTAGAAACAATAGTCCAACAAGATAACTAAGGTGGGGGGGAGGGGGTGTGAATCAATTATCCAACAATTAAAACATTTATTTTCTTTAAAAAAGCTTAACCATTCATCCAAAGTAAATAGAAACCATAGTAAGATGCACATAGACAATTACACTAGATATGTTAACTAGGGAAACCCTTGATCAAAGGGAAAACCTTGGAATGATGCCCACAAGATGATGTACTATTATAAATATTCCTTGATAGAGGATGGACCCTATTAGGAGTCTATTACAACATTTAGTACATATGAGTCCCTATTAGGAGACTTTGAATCCTTGTTAGGAGATTCCAATCCTCTTAGGAGTTGTGCCAATCTTGTTAGAAGTTGTAGTACAATGTATGCAAGATGAGCTCACTGCCCAAACATACAATCTCAATTACAAGAAGAGCTCACTTCCCAAACAAGTAATTTACTATTATGTTCATTCCTTTGTATTGCCAACTGAACCAAACATTTTCAAACCTTGTAGACTAGGTCATGAACTTTGGATCCAAATATCAAACCTTGAATCACTTAGAAAAACCTCGGCAATGAAGTTTCCTTGGCTTCCACTTTGCTCTGCTCAACTTTGCATTTTGCTCTTGTGTTGCTTAAAAACTAATTCACCATGTCATCATTGATAAAGGAAAATACCATTCCTTTATACCAAGTCCTTAAAAAAATTCCCTAAGTTAGTTGTTAGACCTTCTCAATTAATCATTATACGACCACATTAAGAACATGTTACACTTAGCAATAACATTAATCTTCCATCTTGCAACTTCAATAACTTTATGTACACACAATCTTATGATTAGTGAACTTAGCCATGCCATCACCAACATGTCTTCTTCATATACTCAACCTTGATTCTTATACTAACAACTCTACTAAAATATATAAGAATTTTACCAAAAATTTCTTCTATAAACTCTATCTAAGAAAAAACATCACCAAAACTTACATGACTTCTTCCACACTTATTATTTCTTCATCTAATTCTAGATGCATATACTAGATACTCAAATGTATCCCCCATAACCTCAGATAGAATACTCAACTATTCATCCATACCAACTTGATATTTCCATTGTTCTTTTATTAGATACCACAAAAAACTATTATATTGACATCAATGACAAACTCAATCATGAATGTAACATATCATCATAGTAACATATCTACAATACTCCCTCATAGGAATATCATCAACATTCCTGCTTCCAATAGTCCCCCCCTTTGGCATTGATGGATACATAGATGAAAAGCATCTAGTTTCAAGAATACCAACAAAATATTGTTCATCTTTCTTTTCAAGTACTCTTCATCAATCATTCTTCCCCATTGATATACCTCAATGTGCTTCCAATCAGACTATCATTCCATTTTGTACTTCAATCATTCTCCCCCATTGATATACCTCTATGTGCTTTATGTCAAACTGTCATTCCATGTTGTACTTCTTACAAACATGTTTTTCTTCCTCATGATCTTCTCATAATGTTTTTCATGTAAAACTTCTCCCCCATTGACATCAATGTCAAAGGTTTTAGCAAACTTAAGAGTTTGCAACAACCAATTCTTACTAGCTCAAGTTTCCAAAGATATTTTTCAAAACAACATCCAACAAGAGTTCTAGATAACTCTGTCCATTACAAATACTCCCCCATATAGGAAGCATCAACATTCAATCTAGATAAACAATGGTTCTTTGGTACACTAGGCTGATGCATTCTTGCATCTTCTACTCTGATGTAGGAAGGGGCATAGCCCCTATCATACCTCACAAATAGTCAAAAATATCTTTGGGAAGAGGCTTACTGAATATATCTGAAATCTTCTCTTTAGTGCTCACATACTCTAATCTAATTTCCTTTCTACAACTTTCTCTCTCAACATGTGATACTTAATAGAAATGTGCTTGGTCTTTAAATGCAACATTGGATTCTTAGACATATTTACTATGCTTGTGTTGTCACAATGTATGACAATAGGTTTATTGATTTCTATCCTTATATCCTTTAGCATCTATTTCACCCAAAAAACTTGATTGCAATTGTTTGTTGCTGCAACATATTCTGCTTCTGCTATACTTTGTGATGTACAATCCTACTTCTTAATTAGCCAAGAAACCATTCTTCCTCCAAGAAAGAAGGTTATGCTATGTTGCTCTTTCTATCATCAATAATGCCTACCCAATTAGTTTCAATATAAGAACATAAAGTAAAATCATTATATTTTTCATACCATAATCTAAACTCTGATGTTCTTTTTAGATATCTAAATATCCTTTTAATTGTTCCATAATGCACTTCTCTGGGATCATCTTGGAATCTTGAAACAATTCCAACTACATTTTCTATATCTGACCTCGTGTGAGTTAGATATTGCAATCCTCTGATCATAGATCTATACTTCTTTTTTTCAATAGTAGGTATCTCATCCTTTGCAGATAACTTGTGTCTAGTTACCATAGGTGTTCCAATGGGTTTGTATGTTTCCAAACCAAACCTTTTTAGTAAATCCTTCAAATACATAGTCAAAGAAATAAATATTCTTTCTTTATTCTATAAAATTTGTAATCCCAAAAAATATTTCATTTCTCCTATCACACTCATCTCAAATTCTTTATTCATTTCTTCAACATCAAACTTAACAATATCATCATCTCTTTTGATATAACACTTGCTACCAAAAATTCTAAAATACTTAATTATAGGTGAGTGACCAAACAAAAATTCATAAGGGTCTTGTTTGTGTCTTTCCTAACTTGCACTCTATTCATAGTGTAGATTGTTTATTAACAAATTATCTCCAAAACATCTTGGATAGATCATTCTTAGATAAGATAGCTCTTGCTACTTTTGTAACTGACATGTTCCTTCTTTTTGCAATGTCATTTTGTTCATGGGTTCATGGAGTTGATAACTATCTTTTGATTCCATTTTCTTCGCAAAACATATTAAACTCATTTGTAGTAAATTCTACTCCTATATTTGATCTTAAATGTTTAATCTTCGTACTAGATTCATTCTCAACTTTATTCTTGAATATCTTGAACTTATCAAATGCCTTAGATTTCTCTTTAAGAAATGCAACCCACATCACTCTAGAAAAGTTATCAACTAGAATCATAAAATGCCTTTCACCATAGAATCCTTTAGTCTATGTAGGAATGCTAAGATCTATGTGTACAATCTCCAATTTTATTATAGTAGTAAACTTCTTGCTAGGAAAAGAAGTTTTTTTATGCTTTGCCAACACACACTCCTTGCAAATTGTATTAGTAGGATTTACAATCTTATCCAAATCTCTAACTGCAAACACATTACTAGTCTTCACAATACTGTCAAGGTTTATATGACAAAATATCTTATGCATAACCAATTGTCATCTACCTTTGCAACCAAACATGTGATTTCAGTAGGATTCAACTAAAATACATTGTATCTCTAGATCTAGTTCTTGTTCCAATCATCTTTCCATATTTATCTTTGATCATGTTTGTCTTCTCTATGAATTGCAATCAATAACCTTTTTCCACTAGTTGTCCAACACTCAAAATATTGTGCTTCAAACCATCAACAAAATATACATCCCCAATGTTAGTTTTACCATCAAGAGTTATAGATCCAATACCTTTAACTTGGCATGTTGGATTGTTTCCAACTCTGAAAATGCCTCCATCCTGAGTTATGAAGTCAAAAAACTTTTTCATATCACTAGTCATATGATGTGAACAACCATTATCAATTATCCAATTATATTTCTTTTCAACCTATGACACCAAAACTACTTTCTCTGGACTTTCTTCTCTAATTGCCACAAATTCCATTTCATCATCACTAGCACTAACTGCTTGTTCATCAAAATCATTTTCTTTATTCTCATACAAACACTCTCTATCTCTCCTAGGTTTGTAATTTCCTTTATACTTCTTCTTTCTTTTAGGAAACTTAGATGCATAGTGGCTATATTCATCACAAGTCCAACATTTAAAGATTTTCTTACCACCTTTTTCTCTTCTTACAAGAAGGGCTACTCCTTCAATCTTTCTATCCTCCTCAAATTTGCTACTACTAGAAAAATATTCTCTAGCACTCGTGCTCCTTGATAAACTAGGTTTAATATTCAAGGCGCTAAAAGTTGTTTCAGTTCTGGTCAATTATCTTGGTTGTCTAAGCTCATTCTCAACTGCTTCAAGTCTTCCAAGCAATGTCTTCTTTTTGAAATATTTGGTAGAAGATATCAACAACTATATCATGTGAACTCCTAGTTTAAATGGTGGTGTTAAGCTCTTTAATATCTTCCATATAAACTCATCATCTTCTTTGGTTCCTCCTTGAGATCTAATACCTACAGTGATTTCTGATATTCTACCTAGATATGTTCTTATAGATTCATCTTCCATCATCTTAGCATCTTGAAATGCATAAATCCAGCTTTGTAACCTCAATTTCTTAGAATGTTCATCACCTTCAAAACTATCTTCCAAAGATTTCCAAATCAAATGAGAAGTAGCAAGTGACTTTACTTGATTGTATTCAATTTAAAGAGGTGTAGCCAATAATGCTTCTCTAGCTCTCATGCTACACATAAAAAGATCTCTTTCTACTTTGGTACCAACTTCCAAATAATTTTTAGCAATGATTTTCTTTGTTGTTTTTGTCAAGATCCAATATCCTGAACCCATACATAGTAGATGTGTCTTCATCTTTTCTTTCTAGCTATCATAATTTGTTCCATCAAACTTCGGACTATCTTTCTTGAACATGCTTGCCATGGATTTCCAAAAGTTCTTAAACTTTATCTTCAAGGACTTGATGCTTTGATACCAATTGTTAGAAACTATAGTCAACCAAGATAACTGGTGGGTGGCAGGAGGGTGGATTGAATCAGTTATCCAAAAATTAAAACATTTATCTTCTTTAAACAATCTTAACCATTCAACCAAAGTAAATAGAAACCATAGTGAGATGCACATAGACAATTACACTAGATATGTTAACTAGGGAAACCCTTGATTAGAGGGAAACCCTAGTAAGAATGATGCCCACAAGATTATGTACTAATATAAATATTCCTTGTTAGAGGATGGACCCTATTAGGATTTTATTACAACATTTAGTATATATGAGCCCCTGTTAGGAGACTTTGAATCCCTCTTAGAAGATTCCAACCCTGTTAGAAGTTGTAGTACAATGTATGCAAGATGAGCCCACTACCCAAACATGCAATTTCAACTACAAGACAATATCATTTCCCAAACAAGTAATTTACTATTATGTTCTTCTTTTCTTTGTTTTTTCAACTAAACCAAACACTATTAGGCCTTGTAGACTAGGTCACAAACCTCAGATCCAAATATCAAACCTCAAACCACTCAGCAAAACATTAGCAATGAAGTTTCCTTCACTTTCACTCTACTCTACTCAACTTTTCATTTTTCTCTTGTGTTGCTTGTAAATTACTTCACCATGTCATCATTAATAAAGGAAAATGTCCTTCCTATATACTAATTCCATAAAACAATTCTGTAATTCTGTTGTTAGACCTTCTCAATTAATCATTATATGACCACATTAAGAACATGTTACACTTAGCAATAACATTAATCTTCTATCTTGCAACTTAAATAACTTACTGTACACACAATATTGTGACAATCAAACTTAGCCATGTCATGACCAACATGTCTTCTTCTTATCCTCAACCTCAATTCTGAGAATAATAAATTTGCTAAAAGATATAACAAGTTTACCGAAACATGCTTCTATAAACTCTATCTTAGAACAAACATCACCAAAACTTACATAACTTCTTCTAATCTTATCATTTCTTCATCTGATGTTAACTACATATACTAGATACTCAAACATATCTCCCATAACCTTCAATAGTTAGAATACTCAACAAGCCATCCATACCAACTTGATCTTTCATCCATTCTTCTCTTAGATACCACAAAAAATTGCTATGTTAACATCAATGCAAAACTTAGTCATGAAAGTAACATATCTACAATACCCCCCCCATAGGAATATCATCAACATTCATGATCCTAAAACATACATATTCTAGAATCCAAATAATAAAGTAATAAAACTCACTCAACCCATGCTAAGTGAAAAGCCATAACCTAGTTTGATTGGTGTAGCTGTTGATTAGCTGGGTTGATTCAAATTCCTATTGAACTATCTTCAAATTACGGGTATGTGCAGGATCATGGTGTCCCAAAAAGTGGCGATCTGAAAAATATGTAGTTCTGAAATGCCTCAATGAATTTCAAAATCTATTCCAACTTTTTTCCCACCCATCCTGATACTAAATGAAAACAATTAATACCTTTATAATTCCTACTATATCTTTGGATACCAACCTTATATGGTCATCTTTAAAACATCCCGAAAATGTGTTTTTTGCATGTTCTTATGTGTTTTTTTACTTCAAGCATGTAGCTGACGACTTTTTTTAAACCAAAATTTGATGTAATGAAAAGGGTTTCTTAAGAATTTTCTTAGCTTTTCATAAATATAAGGTTTGTCAAATTACAAGTTCAGTAAGTAATTATTACTTATTTTCTAATGGAGTTAGTTGCAAAGTGCTGATTGACATACTGGTTGAAAAATAGCTATAACTTTCAAATCGTATAAGATTTGTGAAATCCAAAAGATGCATCACATTCTATGCTTCAACTAGTATAAGGAAAAAAAAAAAAACTTAATTTTGTTTTTTTTTGAACTAGTTAAGGTGGTCAGACACGGGAGTTTTTTAATTCTAAAAATAGTATAGTAGAAAATTCATAATTAATTATTTATTTGGAATAAAAATTCCTAAAAATATGTGTCACATCTAGGCATGAGTCTACTTTTTATTTCTAAAATTATATTTAAAAATATTATCATTTCATTATGATTAAGGTGGTTAGACATACACCTACTTTTTATTGTCGCCCTAAAAATTTTGTAGTACTACATTAAAATCCAAACTTTTGACCAATCAAATATTTTTTTCTCCAAATAAGGCCTTGTATTTTAGAAACTAGATTCAATTTCCTATAGATTATTTTATTACAACTTTTTCATATAAAGTCTAGGACCACTTTAAAATCATGTGTCAAGTTGACATAACCCTGATTTACTAGTTTTTCACTACCAGTTAAGGCCATAGTTTGGTACACCATGATCCTGCACATACCCTTAGGTATAATAAAATGAACAATCAACTGTTCCTAGCTAGCATTAAATTGACTGGTCTATTTAGACCCATTGGTTATTGTCACAATATTTTAAACATAACTATATAAGGAGTGAGTTAGGACATATATTGATTAACCTTACATCAACTATCAACTATAGCACACAAGTTGCACTAGGGTATTATAGGATTGTAATTATAGAAATATTTCCCAATTTTCTTGAGTGGGTATATGATGGCAAAGAGTTGTATTAGGTGAGTAAATATCACTAGTAGTTATAGGAATACAACTAAATTAAAATAATTAGAAACCATAACTACATATTTGTTAGAGTGAGTAGTTTAAGGTCCTTGATCCGGTCTATATAGGTATGTAGGTAGTTTGGTAGGTGGAGTATGCCTCCAATGTGTGAATGCCTCAAACATAATTAGGTAGCACTTAACCATGTATGTATATATGAATTTATTTGTATTTATGTGTTTATTTATTTATTTGTATTTGTATTTATTTATTTATTTGTTTTTATTTATTCCATTGGAATGAGTAACATTCAATTCACTTGTAATGAACTCCATTTCATCCTTTTCCACATCCTTGACCACCAAAATATTTTCCTTGGACAAATAATGCAATGAAATATTAGTGACAATAGCTTATAGAATATTCTTTTGGATAAATAGCACATTGCATCTAGTGACTTTGATCTTCTTTATCATACCAAAAACATAATTCTTCTCCTCCTTCAAAATCATATCCATCATTGTATAATTAGAGACCAAAATATTCTACTCAATGTCCATCTTTGGAGGCGAAATCTGGAACTGTATTATGCCAATCTTTGCATTCTCAATCCTAGTGGGGCCTCTAACTGTATGGCTTGCCTTCTTATCAAGAAAAAAATCCCTTAACCATCTTTGTATCATCAACAATCCCACCCAATTTTTGCAAAACATTGATGTCCCTCAAATCCACAATGTTAGGCTTCATAGGGTCGATGACATTCAAGATGGGGTCAACAACAAGTGGGGCCAATAAGGTAGAATACTAGCTGAAAACCTTTATTTAATTATATTTATCCACTCATATTTATTTATTTGTATATGCATTTATTTATTTATTTATTTTGTAATGAATTTCTAGAAAGTGGTCAACAACAATGAATTTTGTAATGAATTTAGGTCATCATTAACAACAAGCAAGGCCAATAAGGTAGAATATTGGCTAACAATCTTACTATTCAAAGAAGTGCTCACACTTTTCACCAAAGAATCATGGTCCATCAATTTGATAGGAATAGCCATGGCAGTTAAAACCTTGATAGACTTCTTAGAAGCCGTACAAAAGGCCTCCAACATAATGGTAGGATGAACACTCTTAGACAACATTATTTAAGAACCACACCAACAATGAAAACAACTATTGTCATGTCATGACCAGCAACAATATCTTGAGATTTCAAAATCTCTACAAGCATTTTAGCTCACTAGTGCTACCCACTAGTGTTGCACTGCACTTTCCATTTTTAACTTCTTCCAAAACTTCTATGTGTTGTCTACTTTGCCTCTCAAAAACCTAGCATAAAATTAGTAAATCAAATACCCTCTAATGAAACTTCGAGTGTTAGATCAAATCCTCTCACTCGAACAAGTTCATTCTTACTTCTCTATGTTGTCTGTCTTTCCTCTCAAAACCCTAGTAGTGAATTAGTAGATTGAATACCCTCTAATAAAACTTTGATTGTTAGATTAAATCCCTCTCACTTTCACAAGTTTGTTCCTACTTATTTGTGTTGTTTTCTTTGCCTCTCAAAACCCTAGTAGCAAATCAATAGATCAAGTACCCTCTAATGAAAGTATTAGTGTTAGATTGAATCCCTCTCACTCGAACAAGTTTTTTCTTACTTCAAAAAATGCACTGAAGGTGTATTGCCACCCAATAATTTTTTGTTGAAAAATCTACCTATCATCACAATTTTGACACCATTTTTCATCAATGGTATAAAAAGGCTACCAAATAATTTTTCATTAGCATTGATAGTTTGACGTGTTGAGTTAGCCCTCTAGTGCCTTTGGATGACATAGATTAGGTTGATTTTTTTATGAATATTTATGTTGATACATTGATGCCTATTGAATGCATCAAACTTTTGATGATAGTTTAGTGACGAAGGCTTTCGATAGGTAATTGTCAAAAGTTTGATGAAAATGGTATCAAAAAATAGGCCCAAATTTACTAGTGAGAGTAACTTGTAAGGATTTTTTCAATTAGCATTGTGCAAAATGATCACTCAACACTAATCCTATTGATGCAAAAGAATCCTAGGTGTAAGAGAAATATTGCATCAGCCATAAATATTTCATTTTTGTTTCTTGAATAAGGTATTTCAAAATGTAAAGTTGTTTTCTATGAATTTTTGCTACTTAGTACGTCAATCACACAATCTTAACTATCCTAGTTTTAGAGGTGGGTGATCATCTTAGATATATCACTCTGTCAATTAAGGATCAATTCCATATCATGAGTATTTGTGAAGTTATTATTGTAATACATTAGAATAATTGAGAGGGGGTGAATCAATTATCCATGGTCCAAATGTACAAATAAAATTTTTTAGTACTTAACAAATATTTTCCATGCATTGATCATCCAATATCTCAAATGATAGTATATTACTATCCTAGGTCAAATGTGTTGGAGTTGATGAAAGCCAACTCTGAAGATGCCCAAGATCACCTGCATGCAAAAACCTATCAAAGAGAAGCCAAGGAAGGAAGAGCATGGAGCAAGGGAAAAATCTTAAATGGACATGAGAGAGAGAGAGAGAGAATATGCAAACACAAGAAAAAATATATTTACAATAAGAATGTGTTGTTGATGTTATTATGAAAATACAATGAGGGAGCCCGAATATAAAGAGCTCTAGGAATCTCCTAGAACAAGTTAGAAGATGTTAAGAGATAAGTGTGACAACTAAGCATACATCCACATTAGGTGGAAAGTCCTCGAACAATGTGAGAGGATACATATGACTTATGAGAGAACAAACTCCTGTATTGTCAACAACTTATAACTAACTCCTAGACTACAACTAATAAATGAATGCATTTACCTAAGTAACCTTAAGTAATAGAATAAATAATTAGTAAATTAATTATTTACTCTAACACCCCCCCTTAAGTGCAACTTAGGGAAATGCCTTAAGCTCACAAAACTAAGATGAAATGTAGAATGGGTCCCGACAATGAGGCCATGTTAGGTACCCATAAAAAATGCAAGAAAATGCAACCTCTGTGAAATGGGGAAAAAGAGAAAACCATGTGGAAAGAACCCTCTGTTGGCACTAAAAATTGCATGGTCAATTTTGAGAACCTTTGAAAAAAATCAAGCCCTTAAATGCTTTTAAATGAGATTGTACTTGGTTGTCAATATGAGGCCTAAGAGGTGTTTAATGCTTTTAAAACCTTTCATTTAGTGCGTCTATGTGTTCTATGATGTTAAAATGACATTTCGAACCATTCTGCGAAGTCCCATTTTGAGCTAGTGTCAAAATTTGCAATTCTGCCAAAGTGTCAAATGGCGATCAGAGGCCCAGTTTGCATCTGAATATTTTTTACCTAGGAATGTTTCATGACTAGCCACTTTGGGTATGTTTAGTATGTATAAAAAAGAACCTATGTTTCGATTTTCAAGTCATTTCAAATCCGTTTGACTAGGTTTTGCACCCCCCAAAGTGGGTCATTTACTATTTTGTGCATTTGACTAGTTGTTCACGATTATGGGAAGCCCTGTTTGACATATCATAACTTTTGGCCAATTGATCCAAATGATAAAATTCCTATTGCATCATATTCCAGGGGTCAGAGACTAGCTACGCTCTAGATTTGAAGTCATGACGAATTCATTTGATCAGTCTTAAAATGCGATTCCAATTGCAATTTATAGCATTTCACTAGTAATCAAAGATGCAGATTGTTCAGGTGCCCTATTCATGATGCTATATCTTTTGATCTAGGATTGGTAGGACCAAATGGTTTGTTCCCTTGCATTGTACTCTGAAAATACTCCAAGTGTGCCATTTTATAAACCCTGACGAATCTATCTGCATACTTTACCAAGGTCATTCCATTTGCCAAAAACATCTTTCTGCTATTGTCCCCTGTCCTGCAATTCCAAGTAGCCAACTTTGCACCTTTTCCAAGCGTGCCCTGTGATTCGTCATGAGCCTAAATCGTATAATCATATTCTCCTTATGACAGAGTATCAATGCCCCTATTTCTAGATTCTTAAACATCCTTTTGCCCAGTTTTCAGAGATCAAACCAAACGCATTTTGTGGTTTTCTGACATGTTATTCTGCAGGCAGTTTGAAGTGGGAAACTTCGGAGGTCGATATCTTTTGACTCTGATGTCGTCATGTGACAACATTTGGCAGGCCTGTTAAGCATGTCGGAGAGAATAGAAGTTCTAAGTTTCAAAGCCCGACTAGGTGTTTATGACAATTTTTAAAGCCAGGCAACATGCCTCCTGATATAGATTTCACAATGGTGCGAAAATGATTAAAATGTGTTTTCAGCGATCAATCAGTGATCAATTTGATTTCATTCAGTTTGAAGATCTCAGTGGATCAGTTTGCCATATCAGTCGATCGAAAACAAAAATAAATTTAGTCGGACCCGCTTTGGGGCCCAATTGATTCCATCAGATTAGTCCGAGTGTTATGGCATTTAGGAGATGCATTTTTTATAATCAAAGGGGCATTGTTTGAATGGGAAGCATTTTGTTTAAAAAAAAAGAAGGGAGCTCTATCAACAACAGTTAACACAAAAGACTCCACGACATATAACAAGCGGTGTTACAAGTTAAAGAATGAAACCTGCATGCAAACAAGATGCATCATAACCCCAATCCAAGCCATGGTGTATCCATTCCACACACCAATTAAAAAAAGGTGGAAGCCACGCAGCTTGAGGAAGCATGGTGAAGGAATGAAGACAGAGTTTGTGCATCTAAAAGAAGACTCTTCGATCACGCCAAAAAGAGAGTTGGCAGGACAGAATGCATAAGTCCACGCATTAATAAAAAGAAGATCTCCACACGCAAAAGCAAGCTGCCAGTTAAAAGCCACAGTTGAGATCCATGCCAAGACAAGACAAGGAAGGAGGCTGCCAATATAAAAGGTGGGGTCACAGGTTCATTGCAAACGTTGAGGAACTCACACCAATGCAAAAAGGAAGGAGATCATTTGTCAACAACAGATTACAGCCGCAATCAAAGACCAAGATATAGATCACAAAGTGCAGGGGAAAAGCAAGTTATGTTAAGTTGCAGTCAACGCAATAAACAGGGAATCCACTAGTTTGAAAGAAGCAGTTCATGCCTGAAGTCAAAGTGCCCCTACTATTTGAATATGGAGATCGCAGTTCATCTAGAGTCTGCCACATTTGTTCAAGCCAAGATAGTTGATTCTAAAAAAAATTTGGTAGACATTATGAATCTTATTGAATCACTAAGAATAGGATTTCCACCTTCAATCTCCTGGACAGAATAGTTGTCAAATAGACAAAGACGATGATATAAACCATAGCTCTATAGCATTGCTTTCAAGCAATTAAAGGGAGCCGAGCACATGGTTGGAAGGAAGTGGCGAAGAACCTATGCTAGTGAACAAAGAGGCACTACTGAATACGAGATCATGCAATTAAAGGGGCAAGGCACTGCCAAAGATACAAGTTAATGCCAGGAAACTCCACGCATATAAAAGACAGAATCCATGTGCTCAAACCTGCAGGGGCGAGCAATTTAGATTCCTTCAAATGATACAGTTTGCACATAAGACATTGGGCGCTTTTGTCCCACATACATCCCATGATAAGATTTTGTATTGTTTAAAACTGCGCTAACACAAACACTTTGTAAACAAAGAGACACGTCTCTTATGAGATTTCTTCCTATGTGTGCATGGGCCCATGCGTCAGTGGATGCTACCTGGAGGTGTGATGTCAGCGGGGTCACCTAACGCACAATTTTGAACCAGATTATACACGTGTTGATGTGGCGACAAAATGAGAGATCGTGACATGTGGAGAATCCGACGATCATCGCTATGTCACCATGGAGAAGATGCAAGGAGGTTACCATGGTGAGATAGCGATGCTGACGCGGTGGGCCCGACTAGAAATGATGTCGTGATAGTGAAGGAGATTGCGACACATGTCGCGATCCTGTGGCCATCGCTAACTCGCCAAGAGAAGATGCTCATGGGATAACCATAGCAAGGTAGCGATGCTAAGGTGGTAACGAGGGTGGTTATGGTGACGACACATGGCAAGAAAGGATAGGGTCATAAACCAATCACAGAGCGCCATGTGGCATGGGTCAACAGAGCTTTGACCTCAAAATTGAAGAGTTGGACAACATAAAATAATTTTAAATTTTTTGTTTTAAAATTATTTTCAAAATATGCACGTTTTCAAAAAAAAAAAAATTTAAAGGATATCCATTCTAATGTTCAAACATTAGATATTTTAAATTTTGAAATTAAAAAAAATTAAAATGTGCAGACATGAGTTTCTAAGCAGAGGAGTCATTTTCAAAATGACTTTCAGGAGGTTTTCGAGAGGCTAGATAGGCAATGTTATATATCGCCGAAATCGAGAGAAGACGAACTTTCTGATTCTAGAGTTGGTTTTTGCACAAGTATCATTCAATTTGAGTTACACAAGGTTTTCTATTAGGTACCTAAATTGCAACCATATTCAAACCAGGAAGTTCAGTTTTGATTTTTTGTCAAGATAATGACCTGAATATCAGTAGAAGGAAATGGAAATGTAGTTAGAGTCAAATTTGTTCAAATTTACTCAGTAAAAACTAATTTTCACTGGCTTTTTCATTGGGCAATTAGATATTTTGGCAAGTAAAGGGATTTCATCATTAGGCAAGGATATTTTGCAAGTTTTTTACAGATTAATGATGAAACAAAATCAGATCAGATGGGATGAAAGAAAAAAGAGGTTACTTAGTTGCACAAGATTGAATTTCAAGTCGACACTTGTCGTCTTTAGAATAGATCCAGGATTTATTTTTTGTCTATATCTTTCTTTCTCTGATACTTTGTAAGGGTTCCAGTCTTTGGAGAAAAACTAGTCGCTACTGAGATACCAGATTTTGGATCTAGTTTTGATATGTTCCCATACTGTGATACCACATTTTTTCTTCAGCAATTTCTCTCATGTGAACAATAGTAGGAAGATAAATACAGTTAGTTCAGATCTATTAGGTTGTTTCATGTCTTTCATTTCATGCATATGATTGTATATTTTCAAGGAAATAATGCAAAGAGCAACAGATAATTAAGTTTCAGCTGAATCTTGTCTCCATTCTCTTTGAATTTCAATGTTTTATGATCTTTGAACAAAGATTTTAGGTCGTAGTTGCAGTCCCCTAAGATTGTATGTTGTTTCATTGTTGCTGATAGTTCAAGGAATTGTGTAAATGCTTCATAGAAATCAATAGGGTTGCAGATTTATTGAGGAGGATATCAGGTAAGAATGAGATTTTAAAATGAACATAGATGTCTATTTACAAGTTAAATAGATAGATCTATATCTGAAGATACACACATGTCTCAGATATTCAGATGTATGTTTTGAATTCATGGAATTGCCCAATGGATTAAGCACTGATCAGTTATAGGATCACTGGTTATACTATTGCATTTTTGAGGTTTTGTTGAATCAACATCAATAATCAATGCCTTTACATTTTATGTTGAAGAGCATAAACAGAATGCCCTCACTCAGCTTATGAATTTCATTGTTTTGCATCTAGCTATTGCAGATATATGTTATTTCATAAGTTATTAGGAGAAATAAGGGTTTCTATCTGCTTTGTATTAGATTTAGTGTATGCTTTGATAACTGGTACCATATAAGGAATCTATAGGTTCACCCACCTAGGTTTTGCAGAGCCTAAAGTGCAGAAGGAGTATAGCCTTATAGTTGGCCTGGTGTCTGAATGGATGTGTTGATAATGGGAGGTAGCTACCCCTAGATGCATCAGTTTCTCATTGGGATAATTGGAAATGGGTAACATTTTCAAATACCAACACCCTCCCCCAAAAAGAGGTAAGAACCTAGTGAAGAACTGAAGAAGCCTCCAACTAGGGGAATGTCCCCTAAAATAGGAACAAGAAGCAATCATGAAGAGCATCACTGAAACATGAAGAAGCTACAAATCTACCAAATTTTTGATTTGAAGTACCACCAAGGAAGAAGATGGCACAAATCGAGCATTTCTATATGGTAGATGATCCATCTCACTAAAATGCATAGGTAGCCAGCCACTACAATCGCCTTGTATATAGGATCAACCACTGAATATATAGGTCACACTATCGAACTATCAAACCACATATGCATTAGAACAATAGCATAACCCCCCCTTAATGTAGATGGGGTGAGATGATAGGCAATTGAGAAGGTGGACCAAAGTCTCTTGCAAATGAACCAAGAATGACAAGAGAGGAAGAGGTATAGACACCTATAAAGACACGGTCAAACTAACTTTGCATAAGGCTAATGTCATGGAAGGGACACTCATTTGACAAAGGGAGAATGCCTGAAATAGAATACAACTATCCCCCCATGGTGCTTTATAAAAAATAGTGCAAGTACAACTAACTCAAAAATAATGTTCATGATCCTCGGAATGCAAAAGTGGCACTTTATCTTAGTGCAATACTTAAAAGTGGTTCAAAATGATAGCTACAATGATCAAAACTAAAAACAAGTTGCAACAAAACATAGTACAACCCAAAAAAAGGAAACCATGCCAGGAAAATGATACTTGGGCCTAAAACACTCAAGATATCCACCATATAGTAAAAATGCAAAAAATATGATAGAAAGAGCATGGGCTAAAATCTAAGAAAAAGGACCACATTTCAAAAAAGGTGACAAAACTAGCTTTTCAAAAATATAAAGTTTTCAAAAAATTTACATGGGACGCAAAAGATATGCATGCCAAAGTCAAAAACACAAATTCAGACTTTGACTAAAAAATGGGCAACAAAAATGCATCAAAACTTAAAAATACTTACACCAATGTCTCCGTCTCAAAATTAGCTTTTCAACACTTCTTTCGAATTGGAAAAATACTTTTGTATGCTCAAGTTATGGCCAAAAAATTGAAGGTAGGTCCAAAAATGACCTAGGAGGAGAGGTGCAAGAAGTGGATGATGTAGTGCTAATGTCATGCTAATGTCAACATTTCACGTGATTAAATTTGATGGCCTAGAGCCTATCAACACAAAAAAGATGCCACGTGGCAGTGCCATGTGGACACCATGTACTGGAGTAGATGATGTGGTAGAGGCCATGTGGCAGACTTGCCACATGTCGTGCGTACACTGGTCGAGAACCTGCTGATAGTGCTGATGAGTCTGTGAGTGGAGCAAAGGGAAGATCCACTGGCAGGATATAGAAAAGAGGATGAGCCGCTAGCCATGGTGGCAAGTGGGTGGCTTGCGGGCGGTGGCCAGGCTGAGCAACCATGGGGCACAGCTTAGGTGGAGGCTGAGTGCTGCTTAGGTGATGCTATTGCAGTCTGCCAGTGCTACCACTGATTGTGGTGGTGCAGGTCATGTGATGGCCGTGCAGTGGTGGCTGCTAGGTGGCACGCCTTGTTTATATTTTTTTAAAAAAAAATTCCAAATCATTTGTACGACCATACAAAAAGCCCTGGAATGAAAAAAATTTGCCTCCCAGAGCCCTATCTCCAAAATTGAAAAGTTTTATATGGATCCTAGCTGAAAATGGCCTTCCAGATCCAATGGCAGTGTCTATTTGGGTTGAAAATGCTCCAAAAAAATTTTGTTCCCCTGATTTGAAGAAAAAATGCACAAACATACTAGCGTTTGTGACTCCAAATCATGACTTTAAAAATTCTTCAATGAAGCAGTAGTAGGGAGGCTATGATACCATGTTGGAGTTGATGAAAGCCAACTCTGAAGATTCCCAAAATCACCTACATGTGAAAACCTATCAAAGAGAAGCCAAGGAAGGAAGAGCATGGAGCAAGGGAAAAACTCTAAATGGACATGAGAGAGAGAGAATATGAAAACACAAGAAAAAATGTATTTACAATAAGAATGTGTTGTTGATGTTATTATGAAAATACAATGAGGGAGCCTGAATATAAAGAGATCCAAGAATCTCCTAGAACAAGCTAGAAGATGCTAGGAGATAAGTGTGACAACTAATCATACATCCACATGAGGTGGAAAGTCCTCAAAGAATGTGAGAGGATAAGTATGACTTAGGAGAGAAAAAAACTCCCGTATTGTCAACAACTTATAACTAACTCCTAGACTACAACTAATAAATGAATGCATTTACCTAAGTAAGCTTAAGTAATAGAATAAATAATTAGTAAGTTAATTATTTACTCTAAGAAAATAAACTTTGTAGAAATATAAACATGAAATGCCACAAAATCATTCACACAATTTGACACAAGTATTTTACATGAAAACCCAATTTGGGAAAAACCACCGATAACATACTACCAATTTTCACTCTTTTGAAGTGAGCTTTGTGAGGAGCCAACCCTATTAAAGGTTACAATGCACATTTTTTAATGTTACCTTGATTAAATAATTTCAATCACTCTATTAGGAGTGAACCTTGTTAGAGGACTTTAGAACATTCCATTAGAATGTCACCCTATTAAATGATTTACTCATGACTATTAGGTCAACCTTAATTTAAAGGATTTATCCAGATTGATACAGTTGTTACAAAGTAATAGTAGGACTTGATCTAATAACAAAACAACTCACTTGTAGATTACAAATCTTTTATTCAGTCCTCCATTATGCTTGGCATTTGGTTTCCTTCATCTTTGACATCTTGTTCACCCTTTAAGCCTTCACCTCCCTAAGCCTTCTTGCTTAGTATGCCAATTGCAGATTCATCCCTTCATCCACCAAATGAAGCAATACATCAAGACTCCTTGTCTATCTCTAGTTCTCATTATGAAACTTTTATTCTAGAATTCTATCTCCTTAAATAAAGAATTTAGATCTTCTTTTTCTTAACCGCAACTATCCATCTTAGGGTTAGGTCAAATTCATCAAATCTACCCTCTTTTCTATTTTGTTCCCTCTAGAAACTTCTCTTACAATCCTCTTCAAATTCATCTTCAAAATAGCATAAGTTAAATTTTGTACCACCAACTCATCATACTTATCTTTCATATGCTTCACACAATTTAAGAAATCAACGTTATCAACTTGGATCCATCAAATCTTCAATCAAACTCATTTTACAAGCATTGGGCAATAACATGTTGTTTTCTCAACAATCATTGTGTTTTGATGCTCGGTCAACACTAGGTTGCTCAGCATATTACAAGTCTTTACTAGTGCTTGCGCACATTAAAATTTGTCACTCAACACCTACTATATTTCTCATTTCTTGGCACATACTAAATGTACTTCGCTTGGATTCAACTAACTTTCTACTTGACAAGTTGCACTGACTTGCTTGGCTTCAACTTTTTTCTTGATCAAGCTTTGCAAACACATTTCTTTACTTATCCTTTTTCTAGTATTTTCTCAAGTATCCTTTCATTATAGCCTTAAGTAGATAAATAATACACTATATCACCAAGGTCTTACTTGGTCTTAGCACTTTTATACACCATATAATTCAACTTTTCTCTAGGTACTCTTGTTATCCTTTCTTTTCAAATCCTCTCCATCAATCAATCAAATGATAGTATTCAGACCAAATTAGCAATTGTCTCACTAGTAAGAAGAAAGTTTGACATCAATGACAAAATAATAATTGTTCCAGGATATGTTTCATCAATCTTCCTCATTTCTATACTTCAACAAATATTACAAATTTTTAGTGTGAAATTTTTACTTAAAAACATTATGCTTAGTGTTGAAGGCCTTAGAGGGCCCAGATAGACTCCAAAATGGGGTCTATTAGAGTTTGCATTAGTAGGACCCTATAGATTAGAAGCTAAGGATTTAGGACAGGGACTATAATAGCCAATCAAAGCAATGGTTTTAAAGTTATGGCATTTTGAAGTAGGGCTGACCAAAATTTCCAAAATAAGTGCCAAATGTATATTGACCAACTCTATATGCTATTATAGTGTTAGTCAATCTCAAGGGTTAGGGTTTTATATCTACAATCTTTTCGATAGTGTAAAAATACCTATATAAGAAATTATGCTCATGCATTCTCTAGAATAGCTCTGGGTGATAGTTAAAATTCTATGTTGTAAACTCTTGTAAGGAAGGTGCCCATGTGGGCTCCTAAGTGTGTAAATAGATCACCGATTGTGAGGAAATTATACTAGGACCATGTAGATATGTCATCAATTGTGAGATAGTTTACACTAGGGTTTCAACTAAAGAAGGAAAATGCCTCCACAAATAGAGTGTTGTGGGAAATCTGTATGTGTTACACTAGAGGGTTTTAGCACCCTTTAGAGGTAGACGTAAGAATTGTAAGAACAAATGTGCAGATGAATAAATCATGTCACAAGAGATCAAAGTGAGGATGATGGTAAAGAAGAGGAAAATGTTAAAATAGATGTTGATATGAACCATGAAGAAGAAATAAATTTTAGGGCCATCTCTAAGATTGGAAAAGATCTAAGTTTGAGGTTTCCACATTTTTGATAAATCATAACCTAGAGGATTTGATCAATTAGATCAATGAATTAAAGGAATACTTTTTGTATGAAGATATCTAGAATCCCAAGAGTGTAAAATTTGTGAAGGCCAAAATGAAGGGTCATTCGAAGCTCTAGTTGTTAGCATGAATATTGATGATATTCCTATGGGGAGTATCCTAAGAATTGTTGGAATATTTGGGAGATTAACATGTTGCATTCGTGACTCTATTTGTCATTGATGTCAACATAGTATTATTTCTACATAGATTGCAAGAGTAGAAGATAGAGAAAATTTCCATATGGATTGAGTATTGATGATGAGGTCAAGCACAATTAAGGATATATTCTATAGTGTGTCCTACTGATGTGGACAAGTGTGCATGTGGGAAGTCAAAGAAATGCAAGAATTATTTTTGATTTACAGAAGATAATGTGTAGATAGATTACTTGAAAATTAGTTCCTTGTGTTGGGATTGCATCTCCTAATAGGGATAGAATCATGATGAGAAAATTCAAAAACTAATAGTACATATCCTCATAATGAAATTAGTGAGTATGTGAGGTGAGAGGTTGCATGTGTGAAAAGTTGTGAATACTACGAGACGATAGTGTTTTGTAATTATGAAAAGTTGTAATAAATTATATTATCTTAATGAGGTCCTATTGTAATTAATTTGGAAAAAGCCTCAAGCCCGACTCAATGAATTATTTTGAGGACATGATATGAAGAAAAGTTATTTTTGTTGTGGTGAAGTGTGCATTGAATGAGTTGAAAGAAAATTTTATTGAATTCATGTAGATTAGTAAATGTGAGTAAGAGATCAAAGGGATCATTGTGATGTCAAGTTGGAGATTTGGTATTGAGATCTCAAAGGTATTTTGTGTGATATTGGCATAGTAAGAGGATAGAGAACGAGTTTGAGTTGCCGAGATTAGTTGAATTTTTATTATTCTAGAAGCAATAATATAGAGGGTAGTTGGATAGTTAGTTTGGTGGTCTTTTCCCTAAATCCATTTTGACAATAGGTTTATCTTCCTTCTACAACTCCTAACAGGGTTGGAATATCCTAACAAAGATTCAAAGTCTCCTAGCAAGGAGTGATATGTACTCAATGTATTTCATTGGATACTAAAAGAGTCCATCCTCTTAATAGGAACTTATATATTGGTACATCATTTTGTGGGTGTCATCCCCACTAGGGTTTTCCTTCTAATAAAGAGTTTCCCTAGTTAACATATCTAGTGTTATTGTGTATGTGTGTCTTCTTATAGTTGTTGATTATATTGATCACATGTTTACAATTGAATAAGATTGATAAAAAATTTATTGATCTAATAACAAATTCAACCCCACACCTCGCACCCCTCCACCCCCCCCCCCCCCCCCCCTCCCTGCTCCCCATCACCGGCCCACTCTTAGTTATCTTTCTAGACTTTAATTTCTAACAATTGGTATCAGACAATTAGGTCCTTGAAGAAAAAGTTTAACATCTAATGGAGACCAATATGTGAGGCCTCGCCCCGACCCTTCGTAGCCTTAGATGTTACTTTATCATTTTGATACTCACGACTCGAGATGTCGAGACATTATCTGATGCTTAGAACATATTATATTATTTCATGTTGTGTGATGTCACTTTTAGATATTGGATGTTGTCATTAATGTTTTATATATGTATGTCGATGAATTAAGTAAGAGGTAGGATTAACATTTTGGTTTAAGCTATTTTAAATGGTTAAGAATTAAATAGGATGAAGAGGAACCCTGATTGATGTATGTTTCAATTTATGTGAAATTTTGATACATATATATGTACATGTGATTTTTGGGACTACTGATGTGGGCAATGAGTGTGCAGATATTTAGCCAAGAAACCCTACGAAAGAACATAACTGATCTCTATGTGCTAATTTTGGAAACCTTTTTGTTCATAATTCACATATTGTATTGTGAGATGTATGTATGTATCTTTCTATGTTCAGTGAATGTTGATGTTCGTAACTATGTTCTTTTAGTGTCACTTGACACTCGTAAATTTTTTATGTTCTTCAGTGTGTTGTTTAGGGTTAGTTGTGTACCCCTTTGGACCTTAGTTGGTTTAAGTTAGTGTCAATTGCTAATTTAGGTTCTTAATCGAGTTTAGTCATCCTTAATCCGTTTTAGAGCTTAATCGGCATTTTAGTGTGGTTAGATGGTCCTAATTATTTCCTAGCCTTTGTTTGGCTCTAAACCTATTCCTAATGTTTCAAATTATGAAATTTTTATACCCAAAGGGTATGGGTATGGGTTAGGGGTGTTTTCCAACCCCTAAGCCCCTTTTGTTGACTTTTGAGGTCACTCAAAAAGTCCCTTTTTGCCTTTGTGCGAAAATTTCTTGTGATCATCATGAGTTGTCTTACCCCACCTCCTTTTAGTGTCTAACCAAGGTGAGGGTAGAGTTAGGAGTTTTTAGAATTGCTAGTGGGTGGGAGTAGTTATTGCTCCTTTTGGGTGGTTGAGTTTGAGGCTTATTTAGAGGCCCTTCTTAGACTTGTGGAGGTTGTTACCCAATCTCTACATTTAGAGAGAAATTCTTGAAGATTGAAGGAAGGAAAGGGAAGCTCTACTCAAAATTGTTCATTGTCATTACCTCTTTGAGAAGGTTGGAATCCTCATCTCCTTTGTTCAGATTTCAGTCTTGTTTCATGCTTATGCTACCTTGTTGTTGTTTCAATGTTTGTATGTTTGTGGGTATGTTGGGAAGCTTTGCAAATCATGTTATTTTTGGATGATTTCCTTTCATGTTTATGTTTGCAATTTTGAGTTTTTCTTGCATGGGTGTTTTGGTATTACTCCCCCTTGGAAAGGGTAGAAGTGACCAATTTTGAGAAAGGTCTGTTTAGTCGGACTCCAACCAGTGTAGAGTCTCTTCTCAGGATGAGAAGAGGGAGAAAGGGTAGGGTGTTATGGGCCCCTACCTGTCAACACAAACCTTGTATGATTCTGGTATGTTGAAATGGAAGAATGGAAGTTCTTGGTATATAGCCCCGATTCGGCATTTGTTTGGTGTTGTGCTTGACTTCTCCTGGTTGGAAGAATCCACCTTTCCCTAGTTTTGATTCATTGTGAATCCCTTGTGAAAACCATGTATGAATATGCATGTTTGATTGACTCTTGGTTAAGCTTGGTTGTCACCTGATCAGATTCTGTTCCATCCATGGTTCTAGTAATGTGTTGCAGAAATTGCTATGAATCCCTTGATGAGGGTCATGAAGAAAATTAAATTTAAGTGTTGTAATTTTGGATTGAAATCCTATGAAATTTGTATCTCCAAAACTTTGTTGGATTGGCAACGAAGCCAAGTTTTCTTCCTGATTCTTTCCCAACCGAGCCTTTGAATTAGGTAGGCCAATAAAATTGGTGTTGAGTAAAATTGCTTGTCATATGATTTAATCATAAATTTTAAATTGGATGGATGCATATCAGTATAGGATGGAATTGATGTTGATGTAATTTGGCAAAAATTTCAAGTTTCCTTATGTGTTTAAAAAGCAAAATCATGTTAAGGAATGGAATAATGGCTATGGTTGATATATTGCATTTCAAGTTGTATGGGAGATCAAACAAATATGGTGTTAATGTGCCCCAAACTTTGGTAACCATGTTTTAATTATTTTTTTATATATATATATATAGTCACCTTGAGAAAAAAATATATTGCCTTTTTAAATCCATACTTAGAAATTTTTTGGCAAAAACAAAATGTTTGCCCAAGAGCAAAAGCCCTCTAGATTTTGTATGGCCTTGGAAATTTAATGTCTTCTTGCAAGAGAGAATCTTTTAAAAGATTCTTTTTATATTTTTGATTTAAGAAAATAAAATAGAAGAAAACATTGCTATGTTTGTTAAAATTACATAGAAATTCAAAATAAAGTGTATATATATAATCATATATCCTAAATATCTATAACCTTACCTAATAAACTTTTCAACTTCAATGTGTCTCCATCTTACCTTGGGCGTTACCCTTAGAATGTATATTTAAAAACAATAAAAAAAAGGTTTTATAAATATGTTTGTGCCTGGTCAACTATAATAATAATGAGGGGGTGACGTCACCCTGCTCTTGTCCCATCCCCTTTTGATTTGGGCGCTCACCCATCTTTTGGATGGATATTATCATAGTGTCAAGTTTTTTAAAAAATTTTATTGCCCTCTCTTCATTGGTTCGCATGGGGTTAGGAGGCCTGCCATTGTACAAACCTTGGTAGAGTGTTGTCCCAAGTGCAGCGCTTGGGAAGTGCTCATGCCTTTGGGCTTGTGCAAGGGGTGTAGGGGGGTCTAGGTGGGGAGGGGGAGTTAGTTTAGAGTAGGGTGAGTGTAGTGTAGGAGCAGTGTTAGTATAGGTGTTAGTTTAGGGGTTAGTGTATAGTTTTAGGTTAGTTTAAATGTTTTATATATATTGTTATTTATTAATAATTTTCAAATTGCTAGTTATGTTTTATTTAGTTAGTTGTTAATTAACTTAATTAAGTTTAAGAAGATGTAGATTAGTTTTTAAGTTATGGGTGTTAGTTGATATTTAATTTAGTTCTAGTATCATGTTTTGTTTTTTATTTTTTTATTTTTTTTTGTATAAGATAGTTAAGATGACATGTTAATTACTATTAGATGATTTTTTAAAATTGATTTAGTTAGTTTAATATATATTATATTATGATTGATAGTCACTCTTTGTAATTGATTAATTATTCTAAATTAGCTATTTTTTTTTTTATGTAATTAAGTTGTTAGCATTGTTTTAGTTCATTTAGTTGTTAAGTTAAATTTATTAATTATAGATTTGATTAGTTAGAAAGTTTAAGTTTTAGTTAATTAGTTTATATTAAAGATTAGTTAGTTTAAAATTTATGATTAATTTTAGATTTATGATAGGTGTTGAAATGTTAGTTTAGGATTGAAATTTCGTAAGTATTAGTTGGCTTAGTATGAACGTTTTAATATTAGCATCTTAGTATATTTTAGTTTAAAATTCATTCATTCAATCTTAGTATAAATTAGAGGATGAGAAAATAGTTGGTAGAGGTATTATTAAGTCAACCAAGTGATAGGTCAATAAATGTTAATTTATTTAGTACATTCTTTTATTGATTTAATGTCAAAATTTTTAGAATAGAAGTTTGTGAGAAATGTCATTATTGATTGTTTATAATTTCATCATAATTATGTAAATTAAGTTTTGATGACTATTAGTTATAGATAAATGCATGATTGATTAACTAAGAAAATTAAGATTAACACTTTTATTGGGTTATAATGGTTATGATGTTTGATTATCGATTTGACTAATATAAAAGAGAATGGAATAGATTTAATTAAATGGAGCATCGTTGTTGTTTTGTGTTTTTAATTAACTATATTGAGTTACTTAATATTAGTCTTGATTTGAAAGATGTTATGCATATTAGGTTTAAGTATGATAGATTAATAGAAAGGTAAAAGGTAGAGATCGTTAGATATTAGTGTTTATGCTTATTTACTATCTTGTTTAAATTGTTATATATGTGTTAAGTTTTAGTGGTAAATTTAATTATGGATTAGTTTTAACTTATTGGTAACTTGATTAAGATTTCTTTCTTATAATGTTAACTTTATGTGAGATAAAAGATGTTATGTAATAAATGATAAATCTATCTTAATTATATTGTTATAGAGGAAATTTAAATCTATTGTGTTAAGATTAGTTGAAATGAAATAATCATCGATATTAGTTTAACGATTCATTTCTTCTCAAGATATGTAATTTATGATGCAATAGAGAGAGTCCTTTCTTGAAATGTAATTTAACCTTATCGAACTTTGAGCACTCTTATAATTAAAATTTTAAAATAAAATAAAAAGTTTTGTGTGTTTTGCCCTCGTAGTTTGGGCATGACACAATAGTGGATCATTTCATAAAAGAAAGTCCTAAGCTCCAAGATATTGGATGTTGACAATGAATGAGAAGTCCATTATGGAAGAAAGAAAAATTGAAGAATGTAGTGAAGCTAAAAAATATCTATTCACGTGTTTAACATGCTTTCCAGTGAAGCACTTTTCTTAGTTATTTGTGAAAATGAATATAGTCAAGTAAAATCCTTTAAAACATCTCATAAAAATTGAATAGCTTTGGAATCTAGTTTTGAAGGTGATAAGCATGCTAAGATAATGAGATTATAAAATTTGGTATGTTTGTTTCAAGAGGCTAAAATGATGGAAGATGAATTTGTAAGAATCTATATTGGAAGAATATTAGAAATTGTGGCAGGAATCATGTCTTGTAATGGAACTAAAGATGTAGATGAGATTATATAGAAATCTTGAAAAGCTTGACACCACCATTCAAGAAGATAGTGCAGATGATTGAGCAAGTAATACCTTGTACTGAGAAATTTTCTAGAGAGTCTTCTTAGAAGATTGGAAGTAGCAAAAGTAAGCATGAAACAATCTAGAGATTTTCCTAGAGTGGAAACTGCTTTTGATACATTATGTGTTCATCTTTCCTTGTCAACAAGTAAAAGAACCAATGAAAATTATGCTAGTAGTAGTAGATCTAGATCTGAACAAGAAATAAATATTTAACAAGGAATTCCCTTGCTTGTAAGAAGAGAACCAAATGGTAAAAAATCATGAAATGTTGGACTTGTAATGAATTTGGTCATTATGCTTCTAAATGTGCTAAAGGATTGAAAACCTACAAAAAAAATTCAAGTCTAGAATTCCTAGAGGATGTTTTTATGCAAATGAAGATGACAAGTCTAATGAGAGAGTTCAGAGTCAAAGTGACGATGAGTTAAAATTTATAGCTATAAAAGAAGAAGAAAAAGTAAGAGAAGAGAAATCTCTAGTATCATAGGTTGAGAAGAAAGATGATTGGACCATAGAAATTGGTTATTCACATCATATGACTGGTTATATGAATGAATTTTTTAAGTCTAATAGCCATGATAGAGGAATTCTTAGAGTTGGTAATAATGTAGCTTGTCATATAAATGGAATATGATATATTACTTTTGATAGGAAATCTAACATAGGTGATGCTTAATTTTTTTATGGATTAAAACATAATCTATTGAGTGTTGGCCAGTTGGTTGATAAGGGATATCAGTTAAAATTCACAAAAAAAGACATGCATTATAAAGGACAAGTAGGGTAAGTTAATTCACACTGCTATAAGATCTAGAGGTAATGTTATTTAGCTAAACCCTACAGAGATGACATGATTGGTTAGTAAATTTGATAACAATTGGTTGTGGCATAGAAGGTTTTTTCATATAAATTTTGATAATATTTTGAAGGCAATTAGTACATTTTATGTTAGAGATTTACCAAAAATTGTGAAGCTTAATAATTTTGTGCGTAAGGAATGTGTTATGGCTAAGCAATAGCTCTTTTCCTAGCAACAATTTTACCACAACAACAAAATTGGAGACTGTTTATACAAATATGAGTGGTCCCACTAAGACAAGAGGACTCTATAGTGAAAGGTATTTCATGACTACTATTAATGACTTTATTAGAATGACATGGGTAACTTTCCTTGAATAAAAGTCTGAAGCATTTGAGAAGTTTAAGTTGTTTAAGAATAGAGTTGAGAATGAGTCTAAATTGAAGATTAAATGTTTAAGATCTAATAGAGGTGGAGAATTTACCTCAAGTGATTTTAATACTTTTTGTGGAGTAAATAGGATTAAGAGGGCTATCAATTCCTAAGACTCCTGAATAGAATGGAATTGTTGAAAGAAGAACTAGGCTTGTAAACAAAGAAACAAGAGATATGTTATTTGAGAATGATGTATCAAAGGAAATTTAGAGAGAAGTAGTTAATACAATAGTATATATAATAAATAGAGTGCAGATCATAAACGGTACAAACAAGAAACCTTATGAACTATGGTTTTGGGCATGCACCATCAATGAAATATTTCAAAAAAATTAGAAGAAAATATTATATCAAGAGAGATGATGATATTGGTAAGTTTGATGCAAGAAGTGATGAAGGTATGTTCCTTGGTTATTCATTGAAAAGAAAAGCTTTTAGATGTTTTAATAAGAGAACTAAGACTATTGTGGAGAGCACAAATGTATAAGTGGATGAGAATTTTGGAGTTAAAGAAAGAATTCTTGATTATAATTCTAATGATGAAGAAGGTAATCCTAAGCCTATCCAAAAAAGTGTTGAAACTTTCTATGAGACTAACAATGATTTGTAGAATGAAATTTAAGTTGTGAAATAGAGAGAAGAACAAAGATCTGATCCTAGGGGAGAAATAAGAGTTGAGATAGTGACACCAACAACAAACAAGAATTTGACAAAGAATTACCCTATAGATCATATTATTGGAAGCAAAGACATAGGAGTTATGAAAAGAAATAGAGTTCATGAGCATTTATGTTAATTAATTTCTAAAGTTGAACCAAAGAGTGCATATGAGCAAGGATGATCATTCGATTCAAGCAATGAAGGAAAAACTCAATTGAATTATAAAGAATGTAACATTGGAATTGGTCCCTAGACCTAAATATAAGAATGTTATAGGAACTAAGTGGGTTATTCAAAAACAAGATGAATGAACAAGGTGAGGTTGTGAGAAGCAAAGTAATATTGGTATGTCAAGGATATTCGTAATAAGTATAGACTATGAAGAGATATTGTCGCCTATTACTAGAATTGAAGCACCAAGGATTTTCTTGGCTTATGCATAAAATAAGCAATTTGAAGTGTATCAGATGGATGTGAACTCAAAATTTTTGAATGGAGAACTTGAACAAGAAGTCTACATTGAGTTTATTTAAGGATTTCCTTTGATAGAAGGAGATATGGTATGTAAATTGAAGAAATCTTTGTATGGATTAAAGAAAAAATCTAGAACCTAGTGTGCAAGGTTGGATAAGTATTTGGAAAAATAAGGATTTGTTAAAGACACTGTAGATAGTAACATATATATGAAAGAAATTGAGAATGGATTGTTGATTATTGTAATATTTGTGGATGATATAATATTTGGAGGTGATGATGAAGCAAGTGAAAAATTTGTTGATGAAATGAAGAGTGAATTTGAGATGAGCATGATTGGTAAGATAAAGTGTTTCTTAGGTTTACCACTTGTGTAGAACAAAGATAGTATCTTTCCATCACATACTATGTATTTAAAAGACTTGTCGAGGAGTTTTGGCTTAGAAATTTCTAATCCTATTGGTACACCTATGATAACTAGTCATAAGTTACCTCACAAAGATGAGACACCTAAAATTTAGTAGAAGAAGTATAGATCCATGATTGGAGGTTTGCAATATCTAACTCACACAAGACCAGATATAACAAATGTAGTTGGTATAGTAAAAAGATTTCAAGAAAACCTTAAGGAATCACACTATACAAGTAGTAGAAAGAATATTAATATAATTAAAGGGTATACCTTATTTGTGGTTGTGGTATGATTGATCAAATGAATTTACTCTATGTACATATACTACTGTGGTCTAGATATGAAGTATGGGTTATAGAAAGAGTACAAGTGACAAAGAACTTTTCCTTGGAGAAATAGTGGTTTCCTATCTAAGAAAGAAACAAGGTTATATTTTACATAGTACTACAAAAGTAGAGTATGTAGAAACAAAAAAACTATTGCAATCAAATCATGTTGATGAAATTGATGCTGAAGGATATTGTGATAGAGTTCTAAGAACCTATTATCATAAAATGTAATAACAGAACTATAGTGAGCATGTCTAAGAATTATGTATTACATTTTAAGACAAAGCATATATTGATTAAGTATCATATTCTAAGAGATAAAGTTGTAGAGAAACAAATCATATTAGAGTATGCTAATACAAAGGAGAAGATTGCAAAAAAATTATGAAGCCTTTTCCTATGGATACATTTAACTATTTACATGGTATGACTGGGGTTATGCCCCTTCCTATCTCAGAGTAGACCATGCAGAGATTTCATAAATGTAGTTGTACGCAACACTGAATTATTTGTATAGATTGAATGTTGATGCTTCCTATATGGGGGAGTGTTCCTAGTATCTAGTATGAAGCAATATCTTTGGACATTTGAGATGGTTGAAGATATTGAGTTTCAGATTGACATAATGATACATTTGTCATTGATGTCAATGGGGGAGATGATCAAATGCAAAATATATTTTGATATGATTGGGAAGATGGGTAATAATGAGAGATACTGAAGGAAGATGATCTAACATTGGCATAAGTATGTTGAGTTATATCAATGGAGGAGAAGTGTGAACAATTGATGTGTATCCATGTAAGCATGAGGAAGCATTTATGGAGAATTATTCCTATAAGTTTTAGATTTGATTGATGATGAGGATTTGAAAAAATAAGTGTACTAGCAACAATAGAGTAGTATGGTTGGTATTCTTAGAACTTAGATTGTTTTCATCTATGTTTCCATCAATGCCAAAATGAGAAATTATTTGCATGAAAGTTGATGATATTCCTATGAGGGGGTACCCTAAGAATTGCAATAATATTTGGGAGATTAGCATGTTGCATTCATGACTATGTTTTTCATTAATGTCAACATGATACTAATCTTGTACAAACTATGAGATTAGTAGACATAGAATGAGGTGGACAATTGTGCATGTGTGTGTGTGTAGGAAGTTGACAAAATTTGAGAATTATTTGTGATTTATAGATGACAGTGTCTAGATAAAGTACCAAAAAAGTGATTTCTGGTGTTTGGTTTATATCTCCTAATAGGAATATAATCATGATGAGAAAAATTAGATAGTGATACTAGATAGCTTGATGATGACAACAATGAGTGTACAAGATTAGAGGTTGCGCATGTAAAAATTTATAAAGACCATGACATAATAGTGTTTTGTAATTATGAAAAGATGTAATATATGATATTATCTTAATGAGGTCCTATTATAATTAGTTGGGATAGCCTTAAGGTCATCTCAATGAGTTATTTTTGAGGAGATGATATAAAGGAAAGGTATATTCCTTATGATAAAGTGAGTAATGAATGAATTGAAAGAAAAATATATTGAATTTATTCAGATTGGTAAATGTAAGTAAGCAATCAAAGGGATAATTGTGATGCAAAGTTGGAGATCTATTATTGGGATCTTAAAGGTATTTGGTGTAGTATTTGTATAGTAAGAGGAGAGAGAAAGAGTTTGATTTGTAAAGATCAACTGAATTTCTATTATTCTAAAGGGAACCATTTGAACAATGAGTTCAATGGTCTTTCCCATGAAGCTATTTGGACAATGTGTCAATCTTCCTTCTACAATGCCTAATAGGGTTGGCAAAACTCCTAACAGGGATTGATATGTACAAAATGTATTATATTGGCTCCTAAAAGAGTCCATATTCTTACAAGGAACTTACTTATTGATCCACATCATTTTGTGGGTACCATCCCTACTAAGGTTTTCCCTCTTATCAAGGGTTTCCCTAATTAACATATCTAGTGTTATTGTGTATATGTATGTTCTTATGGTTGATTATATTGATCACATGTTTAATATTTAGTAAGTGTGATAAAAATTGTATTTATCTAATAAATAATTCACCAACCCCCTCCCCCCCCCCCCACCTCTTAGTTATCTTGATGGACTTTACTTTCTAACACTGGTGGTAGGAGTCTCAATTGAAGCAAAATAGAAAAGGAAAAGATAAAATTACCAAATGGGCTTGGATGATAACTAAATTTAAGTGACAATTCATTCTTTTACATTGTGAGCTTGATCTATGAAAGAAAATGCAAGGGTTGAAGAAAGAGGGAAGATTTTTTGGGGAGTATACCAAGGATTTCTACCAAGTTCTCATTAGAACCGACCATGTGAAAGATGATAAAGAGAAAGTCACTCATTATATTAAATATTTGAGGCCAAGCATTCAGGAGGAGTTGAGTCTAGTTTGAATTAAAATTATTGAAGAGGCATATCACAATTCATGATAGGAATAGTGGAAGAGCTCACAATGGAAGTTCTAGTTGATGGTCTTATGGAGGCTAAAATGATGATCAGAAGATCAAGGATGTAGATGACTATAGCAATCAGAATCAAAAGAGAAAAAATTCTAATAATTTACTTGGTAAGAACAATAGATATCCTAGAGGAATAAGAAGGTGGAAAGGATACAAAAGAGGAGGTTTTCATGAAAAATGTTTTCAATAAAAAGAAGAAGGGCATAAAGAATTAGAATATTCCTAGCATCAAGAAAGAACATAGTAGAGAATAGAAGGCTTGGTTATATTGGCACATATTAGTGAAAGAGAAGAAGTCCTAGTTAACAAAAGAGTCCTACTGAGTTGTGAGAATGGACCTAATCAAAAGAGGAGATTTTTTCATACAAGGTGCAAATGTAACTTTAAGTGTTGTGATCTAATCATTGATGGTGCAAGTTCTAACAATTTGGTGTTAGAAAATATGGTCACAAAGTTTAAACTAGAGAGGTAGAAAAAACACATCCATGCTATATTTCTTGGGTGCAAGATGACCACAAGGTCATGGTCAATGAGAAATGCTTAGTGAATTTCAAGATTGAAATCTAGGAGAATGAGGTACTATGTGATATCATACCTATGGGCATATGTAATATGTTGTATAAACTATGGCAATTTGATAGGCTTATTGTAGATAATGGGCATGGAAATACCTACCCTCTGATGAAGGATAGGGTGAAGCATATGTTAGAGAAATAGGTTATCTTAATTTAATTTATTAAATTTCCTTTTATCCCTTCTTAATATTTGACTTTATGCACTTATGCATTCACATTTAATAATTAATTAGTAATTATTAAAGAGATTTTCCCTCTTAGGCTACCCTTTTTTCGAGTTTCGATCTCCTTCTATAAGGATTGATCTTTTGTAATTATCTTGTATCTTTTTCATTTTTGAGAATACAATTTGCATATTTTTAGAGTAAACCCTCACATCTTAATGTCTTTTCTTCTCTATGATAGGTTTTTACATGCATGCATTCGAGCACTTTGTAGATTTGTATTACGTATTGCTCAAATCATTTATGGGATTAGAGACAAATTTTTTGTAGCTTCTTCAGTATTTAGAGAAAAGGGAGAACGAGGGTTTGACATATTAGATTTGGTGTTTTTCGAGTATTTTTTGTAAAAATAGGGTGGTCTTTGAAATTTAGAGCACTTTGAAGACAAACAAACCTCACAATTGGATTCAGAAGATGTCAAAACCCCCATTTTCATATAAAGTTTGTCCATTATGTACAACATTGATCTGGGAGGCAAAAATGTTTTACATAGTAGGGTTGTATGACCTCTCCATGCAAAACAAGACTATTTTTATTAATTTTTTTTTTTTTTTAAAATGGGCCACTAGCTATTTTCCCAACCATAAACCCATTTTTCTAGTGAGACCTACATTTTTTATGGCCCACACACATTTCCCCACAATACAGACCTCTTCTAGTCTCCAACTATGCATTTTTGGCATCGCTCTTCATCTTCCAGTGACCATTTAAAATTTTTGGGCCACCGCTCTTCCGCGGCCTTTGTGTCACCGCTTCCCACTACTATAGCCTTGCCACCAGTAATGCTCCCACCTCCTTTTTCAAGCATTTATTGGTTCTCATTGGTTTTTTTGTGATATCTTGAACATACGAAGGTTTTTTTCAATGTGAAAGAAGCACCTGAAAGCTATTTCTAAGATAGAGACAATGGAGAAGTTAATTTTTGGAATTTTTTCTAGTTTTCTACTTGTTATTGTGCTTGAAGTTTGTTGATGACTTCTATCTTCCAAGGGGCATAACTTCTTCATTACAGCTCTGTTTTTCAATAGAAACAAAGCATCAAAAATCTCTTCTCAAGAAATTTCCAGATTCTTTTTCATCTCACTAGTATTTTGTACTAGATATTTGTGATTTATTTGTGAAGATTTTTTTTCTCTTGTCTCATCTACGCATTCCTTCTAATGGCTAGGGTTCGGTGTTTTGCATTGTGGGGATTTTTTTTTCATAGTATTTATGTTATTTACTAATGTAAACCAAAAATACATTAAAAAATAGTTCAACACCTTCTAAAACAATAGCTAAGACCTCTACTTGTCTATAACTTATGACCCCTCATAATTATCACACATGAAAGACCTTGATGATAGAGCTTCTCCATTCAAAAAGGTTATGGTCTTTTTTAGATGCAATGTATCTAGTTTTATAGAGGCATTTTGAGGTCATGCAGCAGATGAACAAGATGGATGAGCTAATAAGATTTATTTATTTATAGGTTTCTTATTGTCTACAATTTCATCTTGATGAGTGCAAGATGATCCTAGCTATGTAGACAAATCTTGAAGGCTTGTTTCGTATAGTGAATGAGTTTAGGGCACTTCAAATTAAGGTAGAGCTTACCTCTCTTATACAAAATTCTTTTCCCTTGATTGAGGAATTCCTAATGAAATTCAAACAACTAAGATCTTCATTGCAGGGTTGTGGGAAAATAAAGAATAACATGGAGTGTATCTACTTGATTCTTTTTAAGCTTCATGGAAACTTTTAGATATATTGTTCTACCTTCTATTCCACCAAAGATTCTTTTGATAATAGATTTTCCATGCCATCCTTTGAGGTTTTTTGTGATCGGTTGACTCAAGAGAAAGCTAACCTCTCTCAGTTGGATTCTCTCATAGGCTCACAGAGTCATGTGTTGATAACTCGGCCATCTTTAGGCATGAAGGAGAAGACTCAGAAATCTCATTCTATAGAGTCTCAAATAAATTCTAGTAGTTAGTGTTCATTAGGGCCATCTCCTCCTAAACGGGGTAAATCAAATCAAAAGACCAAAATTTGCTTATTGTCATAAGACTAATCATGATGACTCGCATTCCTATGAGAAGAATTTAGATGGCTATGTCTTAAATTGTAAAGGCACAAACATGTGTCACCCTTTTATAAAGAAAAAGGCTAACAAAAGTATAATTGTTCATCTTCAATAACATAAAAATGGTAGTATTATTTAGAATTTGATAATGAAGTAAACTAATGAAATGTGTAGAAATGGATGAATTTTAGGAATATAATTTTTTTAAATTATTTGAAATAAGAATTGATATATTTTCCTAACTTTTAAAGATAATTTTTTACTTGCTGAAAAAAACTAAAAATTAGGGGTCCAGTTCCCACCAAAAAATAATGTGGAAATAAACTTATTTTACCTCAATCTTAGATTATATTATAGATATCATAAATAGCAAGAACAATCAATATTAAAAATTGGCTTTAGACCTATACTTTATCTTTTATAATGATTCAAAATTAACTCATCTGAAATCGATAGTTTTCATCTCCCACCACATTTCTTAAAATAAGTCTTCTGTAACCAAAAGAAAAATTATGCATTCTTGAAGAGGACTCTCTCCTCTAGAATGTCATGTGGTTTTTAAATTTTTTGATATGATTTGATATTTTTTTCATTATCAAACTTGACATCTTCTCAAATGTTAAAATACATACTTGTAGAATTTTTTAATTACAATATACTATATCTAATTAAAACACTATAAACTCTATATGAGAATATTCTTAACTTTAAACTCTATAAAATGGTTCTTATATGTTATTAAAAAAATATCAATAAAAAATAGTAATGGTTATTGAAATGTTATTTTTCTAAAATAATTTTATTTCTTAAGTAATTAGATACAAACTAGTATAAAACATGCTTTTAATAGTCATTTATAATTGGAAAAGCGTGAGACCATATATAGCTTAGCTAGAGTGAAATTTTTTAGATCACATGTTTGAATAAAATTGATTTTTAGATAGAAATAATCAAATTCATTTGTTTTGATAAGTTAGCCTAAAAGGTGACATAGCTTTTTACTTTTACTCTCAAACAAGTTTCAAATTTTACAACTCTCCTTTAGAAGAGCAACATTGATATTCCTTCTACTTCTCATAGACTTTCTTCATCATCATCATTTCAATTAGATGGTAAAGATATAGGAAAGGGTCATGCACTATGTGAATGTACTATTCATCATTCTTCTAGATGGTTACTAGATTTAGGTGCTTCACACCATATGGCATCTTCTTAAGATTTTTTCTCTTCTTTTGAGGCTTCTCCTACTTCACGTATTTTGATGGAGAATAAAACTATTATGACTGTATGTGGGAAAGGTTCTATTGACATTGATGATGGTACATATAATGTGTTGGATACAATTGATTAATTATGTATTTTCTTTGATGTTACACAAATGTCATAATCTTTATCAGTCAATCTATGCCGAGCTCACTCAGGTAGTGAAGACAGTTCTCAATCTCTACCAAGCATTCCTATGATTGCCTAGTTCAGAAGGTAATGTCTACCAAGTTCACTCAAGCATCAAAGGAAAAAATGTACAAACCAAGTGTTAACCAAGCTCACTTGGGATGAAGAAAAGTTGGATGGAACTAGTGCTAACCAAGTTCACTCAGTTGCCAAAGGATTTTCATAAGTTTGTAGTGCTAAACAAGCTTCTATTGGTTAATGAAGGAAATTTCTTCAAATTTAGTTTCTACCAAGTAAGGTCAGCTAACAAAGGAATTTCTTATTTTTTTGTATTAAGCTTAACTAACTTATCTATTGATTCCAGCCAACTAAGGTGATGATTATTATTGTAAGTTGAATTTGAGCTGACTTGAAAAAGAGGAAGGTATAAGGTCAAGTTTTGATTTCAAAGTGTGTAAAAGTTTGTAAGAAAAAGTGTGTAAGAGAATGTGCAAATAGTGATGATGTGATTGAAGATCTATTGATGAGTAGAGGAAGTGAATTTGAAGGATAAGAAGAATATCCTTGTGGTGTAGCAAAGTCATACTTGATCAAGAAGGATCAAGTTCAAGCTAGAATAGAGATATGAAATTAGAAAATTGGTTGTAGTCAAATTAGGTCATCTCATTGTTACTTTATAACCATTGTAGCAGTGATCAAAATCTCTTAACAGAGTTGGCTTAATAGTTATTTGTAAATCCTCTAAGAAGGTGGCAATTCCATTGAATTGTTCTCAAAAATTCTAACAAGGCCACTCCTAATAGGGTGATTAAATCCTTTAATAGGGCCACACCTAACAGTGTGTTTGTAACCTTTAATAGGGTTGGATCCTAACAAGGCTCACTTTAGAAGAGTGAAAATTAATAACAAGTTACTATTGGTGGCTTTTACCAAATTGGGTTTCCATGTTAAATCCTAGTGTCAAATGTGTTCATGATATTTTCATTATGTGTTTGCAACTAAGTTAAAGTAATGGTAATCAAAAATAATGTCTAATGGTTTATATGTTAATCTTTTACTGAGCTAATTTAGTTATTACTGAATTACAACATTCTGTGTATTTACTAAGCTTCAACAGTATTTAGTTATTTGTTAACATTTTGTAATGACATCGAAAGGGGTCTAGGATTTATTTTTGTAGTAACTGATTCAGCGCTCCCCTCTCAATTACTCCTCTTATATTTCCAACAATTGGTATTAGAGCTTTTGGTGCTTACAAAGAAGGTTTCAAGGATCTAAGCTAAAGATCAGGATGTCTTACAAAAGAGAGATTCCTAGCTAAATAAAGACAATTTTGTAGCATGGCAATGACTTATTAGATTACATCTAGCTACCATTAGTAATTCAAGTTGCAAGTATCTTGATGTTGAATATAAGAATCCCACTCAAATTTTATCAGCTGAAGACATTGCTAAAAAGAAGAATCACGATATCATGATGATTGATATTGCATCTACTCTCAATTATGTTCAATTTGATGAAGTAAAAGATTGCAAAACTACTTTTGAAATGTGGAACAAACTAAAATATATCTATGGAGGAGATGACCATATAAAAAGAGCCAAAGCTGAAAGCCTTAGAGGAAAATTTGATCAAATGAGAATGAGAGAAGATGAAAACATTGAAAAATATGTGGAAAGGATCAAGGCTAGTGTAAGTGCAATCAAAGCATCTAGAGGAGACATCAAGGAAACTATTGTAAGTAAAGTACTCAAAAGTTTTCTTCCCATCTATGCAATTAGAGTATCTTCTATTCAAGAAATGAGATGTGATCCAACCAATAAGATAGGGTTGGATGCTCTAGTTGGAAGATTAATAGCTTTTGAGTTTGACAATTATGATAATTATGTTCCTGCTTCAAAAAATATTGAATCTATATTTAAAGCTAAACTCTCACTCAAAGGAAAAGGTAAAAATTCAAAATCCATTCAATCAGATAGTAAAGGAGATGGATCATCAAAAGAAATTTTAGACAGTGATCTTCAAGTTTTTGAAGCCCTACTTTCAAGGAAGTACTCCAAAGGAAGAGGAAAGTATAGAGGTCAATTTCCTTTGATCTGCTTTTCTTGTGAAGAAATTGGTCACATTGCTGCTAGGTGTCCAAACAAAAAAAAAATGGATGAGAAGAAAGGCAATAAGCATAAATGGAAGAAGGACTCCAAGAACTACAAGAGCTTTAAGGATAAAGGTAAGAAATCTTGTTTTGTAGCTAAAGATTTTGATAACAGTGAAGATGAAATGGTTTATATTGTTATGAAAGATGAATCTGATGATGAAGGAGATAAGATGGCACTTATCTCTCATGTTAGGAAAAATGATATATGGATTATTCATAATGGTTTCTCACATCATATGACTAGTGAAAAAACAAAATTTGAACATAGGGAATATCATGATGGAGGTAGTGTAAGATTTGGAAACAATGAACCTTGTAACATAAAAGGAAAAGGATGTATCTTGTTGAGTAAAGCACTTGTGTGTGACAATGCCTATTGGGTTGAAGGATTAAAGCATAATCTACTAAGTGTCACACAGTTGAATAATATTGGATTCAAGGTAGAATTCATGAATGGACAGGCCAAGCTATTGGATGGGAAAGGAAATCTAGTTGGTTCTGGCAAGTAAACAAAAGGTAATCTATTTTATCTTGATCTTAGTGATTGTTCATGTTTTATTGCTCAAGTAGAGTAAAGCTAGTTATTTAAAAAAAGGCTATGTCATGTAAATTTTGATAATCTAGTTAAGATAAGCAAACATAAAAGAATAAGAGGTATCCCTAATTTTAAGAACCCTGACATGGGGTCTATGCAAGAATTGCCAAATTAGTAAGATGCGGAAGATAAGCTTCAAAAGAAAAGACTATTAGTCAGAATAAGTCTTAGAAATTGTTCATACAAACTTATGTGGACCTATTGGAATGTAAAGTTATAGTGGAGAAAAAAATTTCATTCTCTTTGTGGATGATTACTCTAGAATGATGATAGTAATGTATCTAAAAGAAAAATTAAAAGCCTTTCAAAAATTCAAGTGGTATCTAGCAAGAGTAGAAAAAGAAAATAGAAAGAAGTTGAAATGCCTAAGATCAGACGGAGGTGGTGAATTCATCTCCCATGAATTCAACAATTTCTACATTGAAAGAGGAATCAAACGACAAGTATTTGTCCCTAGTACACCACAATAGAATGGTATAGCTGAAAGAAGAAATAGATCTATCATGGACTGTGCAAGAACCCTAATGATTGAGAAGAACATTGCTCTCAAATACTAGAACGAAGCTATCAACACTACATTTTATACCTTAAACAACATTTAGTTGAAGAAAGATTCAAAAAAGACACCTTATCAACTATGGTATGGCTACAAACCTAATGTAAGTTACTTGAGAGTATTTGGTAGTAAATGTTACATATTGAAAGAATCTAGAAAAGGGAAATTTGATGTAAAAGGTGATGAAGGCATATTTCTAGGATACTCATGTAGAAGTAAAGCATACAAATGTTTAAATATATCTACTCACAAAATTATTGAAAGTGCACATGTCAAAATTGATAAATATGCAAAAAATAGTGAAGAAGAAAGCAACAAGGAACCTAAAGACTACGAAAGATTCATTTACTATGAACCTAATACCCTTCTTAATCTATCTAAGTGAAAAGAAGCTTCAACTTCTGAGTCTCCAGAAACTCCAATAGTGATTGAATTGAAGGTAGTGTAACCCAAGCTACAAGGACCTAAGTTGCAATTAGAGGCTATTGATCTAGTTCAAATCGAGCCTGATGGACCCAAGTCATAGATAGAAAGAATTGAGCTTGGAACTAAAATTCAAGAAGAAGATGGTGGAACTCATTCAAAGACCAAGGAGCCTATGTTAGCAAGATATGTCAGAAGACATCATGTACCTAATTAGATCATTAGAGATAAATCAGATGGAACAATAATAAGAATAAAATTAAAACATACATGTTTACTTGTTGAGTTTGAACCTAGATGTGTTAAAGATGCTCTAGAAAATGAAAGTTGGATTTAGGTAATGAATTAAGAGATAGAATAGATAGAAAAGAACAAGACTTGGACTTTTTTTCCTAGACCTAAGGATAAAAATGTAATTGGTACAAAATGGGTATTTAGAAATAAGTTGAATGAAGATGGAAAGCTATCAAGAAACAAAGCAAGACTAGTATGCAAAGGTTACTCTCAAGAAGAAGGTACTGACTATGGTGAGACTTTTTCTCCTGTAGCAAGACTTGAAGCTGTTAGAACTTTACTAGCATATCTAGCACATAGAGGATTTGAAGTATATCAAATGGATGTTAAATCTACATTCTTGAATGGAATTCTTGATGAGCAAGTTTATATTGAACAACTAGAAGGTTTTGTAGATCCTAGCAAAGGAGACATGGTTTACAAACTACACAACACATTATATGGTCTCAAAAAATCTCCTAGAGCTTGGTATGAAACACTCCATAATCAGTTGGTAAAAATTGATTTTCAAAGGACTAATGATAACATTAGTTTTTATATGAAGGAAGGACCAGATAAGAAGATTGTGTTGGCAAAAATATTTGTTGATGACACTATATTTATAGGAAATGATGATTTATGTAAACAATTCTCAGAAGAAATGAGTAATGGATTTGAGATGTCCATGTTTGGTGAAATAAAATTCTTTGTTGGATTGCAAATATAGTAGAAAAGGAATGGTATCTACATCACTCAATCTAAGTATATCAAGGAGATATAGAAGAAATTTGGAATGGAAGATTTGAGACCAGTTGGAACACTTATGTCTATTGGACATAAGCTTTCGAAAAATAATTATTCCAAAGAAGTAGATAAGACTACTTACAGATCAATGATTTGAAAATTGCAGTATGTAGTTCACACAAGGCTTGATATTGCTCTAGCAATTAGAATAGTGGAAATATTTTCAAAAAATTCCAAAGAAAATCACATGATGTAAATCAAGAGAATCATGAGGTATCTAAAAAGTACTAAAGACAATGGTTTATGGTACAAACTTGGAAGAAATCTAGACTTGAAAGTAATTACTGATGCTTATCGGGCAGGAAGTCTTGATGATAAAAAAACACTAGTGGTGGAGCATTATTTCTTGGTAAAATATTAGTATCTTGGATAAGAAAGAAGCAAATTTGTACTTCTCAATCCACAATAGAGGTCAAATATGTAGCAACAACATTCAATTGCTCTAATATTATTTGGTTCAAACAACTGTTGAAAGGAATGAAGGTAGAAATCAAAGATCTAGTTGTCATATACTATGATAACAACAGTGCAATCAACATATCAAAGAATTCAGTAATGCATTCTAAAACAAAGCACATTGCTATTAAGTATCACTTCTTAAGAGAATTGGTGCAAGATAAAGAAGATAAATTGGAATATGTAAATATAAAGGAACATATTGCAGACAAATTCACCAAGCCATTACCTAAGGATGCATTTATGTATCTAAAAGGTAAGCTAGGGGTCATTTCCCTATCTAAAATTCACTAATTAAAGTCTAGTGAATGCATCAACCAAAACCTATTAAAGATCAATCAGTTGGTGCATAATTAGCAAGGGAATATTGTAGATGAATTAGTACTTAAGGTACACTAGTATTTATAGAGTTATAGTCTTTGGCATGTGTTGTTAAAGAGGGAGAAGTTTATTGTCATATCTTTGAGAAATTTTTGAAACTAGAATAAAGTTAGAAACTGGAGAGGGAGAAGTCTTGTAAAGATGAAGTATGTTGAAAGAGGGAGGATATTCTAAATGAACTTGGTAACAACCATTCTAGATAGAATTTAGTGAAAGGAAGAGCTCATACTAATAGAGGGAGTTTTTAAATCCAAAATTTTATTGTGCTATCACATGTTGCATTGCCATCAATTCTAAAGAGGGAGATTGTTGGATACAATTGATTAATTGTGTGTTTTCTTTGATGTTACACAAATGTCAATCTTTATCAGTCAATATTTGTAAAGCTCACTTGGGTAGTGAAAATAGTTGTCAGTTTCTACCAAGCATTCTTGTGATTGCCTAGTTTAGAAGGCAGTGTCTACCAAGTTCACTCAGGTGTCAAAGGAAAAGTTGTAGAAAGAAAGTGTCAACCAAGATCACTTAGATAACAAAGAAAAGTTGGATGGAACTAGTGCTAACCAAGCTCACTTGGTTGCCAAAGGATTTTGCTAAGTTTGCAGTGTTAACCAAGCTTATATTGGTTAATGAAGGAAATCACTTTAGAGTTAGTTTCTACCAAGCAGGGTTAGCTAATGAAGGATTTTTTTATTTTGTTGTATTAAGCTTAATTGATTTATCTATTGATTCCAGCTGACTAAGGAGATGATTATTTTTGCAAGTTGTATTTGAACTGACTTGAAAAAGAGGAAGGTATAAGTATAAGGTCAAGTTGTGATTTTAAAGTGTGCAAGCAAAAGTGTACAACAGAATGTGCAAATTGTGATGATGTGATTGAAGATCTATTGATGAGAAAAGGAAGTGAATTTGAAGGATAAGTAGAATATCCTAGTGGTGCATCAAAGTCATATTCGATCAAGAAGGATCAAGTTAAAGCTAGAACAGTGATTTGAAATCAGAAAATTGGTTGTAGTCAAATTAAGTTATCTTATTTTTACTCTCTAACCATTGTAGTAGTGATCAAAATCTCTTAATAGAGTTGTCTTAATAGCTATTTATAAATCATCTAACAAGGTGGAAATTCCATTGAATTGTTCTCAAGACCTCTAACAAGTCCACTCCTAAAAGGATGATTAAATCTTTTAATAGGGTTGCACCTAATAGTGTCCTTTGTAACCTTTAACAGGGTTGGCTCCTAATAGGGCTCACTTTAGAAGAGTGAAAATTAGTAACTAGTTGCTACTGGTGGTTTTTCCCAAATTGGGTTTTCACATTAAATCCTAGTGTCAAATGTGTTCATGTTATTTTCTTTATGTGTTTTCAACTAAGTAAAAGTAATGGTAATCATAGATAAAATCTAATGGTTTATATGTTAATCTTTTACTAAGATAATTCAGTTGTTACCAAGTTACATCATTCTATGTGTTTACCAAGCTTCAACAATATTTAATTATTTGTTTATATTTTGTACTCACATCAAAGGGGATCTAGGATTTATTTTTGTAGTAACTAATTCACCCATTCCCTCTCAATTACTCTTATATTTCCAACAATGATGATGTACTTTGTGTTCCGTCTTTATCCTCTAACATTCTCTCTATTTACCAGCTTACACATAGTGGGATAGGGAAGATAGCTAAATTTTCACAGCATTCAATGTATATCAAAGATAGTGAGATAGGAAATATTATTGCTACAAGGACTATTGATCATGCTTCCTACCTATATTCCTTCTCACATTTTGTTCCACCATCTTGACTATCAGAGACTCTCTCTTTTTTTTTATGAGATTCTATTGAGGTGAAGTCAAGTTGCTTTAAATTATGTGTTGTTCTTGATACCAATGTTGTGACTTATACACCTCCACCTCCTATTTAGATTCTATCTTTTACACAAGATAACTCTTCAACATTGCCTACTATTGTAGCTCTAGTATTTGAGCCACCTACTACAAGTTTTGATGATATATCAGACAACACGCATCTGGACTCTCAAATGATAGATTCAATGCACCTATTATTCCACCTCCATTAGAGATTCTAATTTAGAATTCTCATGGTTTTTTCCTTTGAGCATCAACTAGGACTTCTAGTTGCACCTTGTAACTATTTTCCTTAGGAAAAAATCACCCAAGATCAAGAAGCTCAAGCACTAGCACAATATACACCAATAAAGTATGATCAAAATAACAATATGATAGTCAATTGATGTGCACATAGACTAGGAGTGCCTATATATAAATGCCTCTAGACTGACTAGGAGTTAGCAAAATGATAAGACTCACAACTAAGCACATGTTCACCAAGAGTGGATTATCCCCTCCATTGAGCACAAAAGTTAGTGTGATGATGAGAGAATAAGATTAACATAGGTGTTTCACATAAAAGGATGTTGTAGACACCGTGTGCTAAAATAAGATGCTAACTCTTGTGTTGTCAACAAGACAACTCATATGAGCATGCATACTCCTAGGTGTCTAACTAATAAATAATAAAATAATGCATTAACTTAAGTAAACTTAAGTAAAGTGTAATAATAATTAATTATTTACACTAACACACCTTACATACATTTTTTTATTATCCTTGTCCATTTCTTTTGTTTCCTTCAGATTGGAGCTACATTGGTATGTTCATTAAAACAAGAGTTTTGCCATTTTGTGGGGGCCTATGGAATCTCAAGCTTCTATCATGGAGGATTTCATTGTACTTATGGTCTTGAGAGTTTCTCTTGAGATGTTTTATTTGTCCATCTATTTTCTATCTCTTTTTGGAGTAGAATTTTTCCTAATGGATTTTCTCTATTTCTCCTTTTCATGGAGATTTGATTATGATTAGGTACCACATCAAACCTTGTTGTCATGACCCAAGTTTTCTTTTAGCATTGCATTTTAGTTTCATTTCTCTTTCTACATTTTTTGTAGCTACATTGTTGCTCATCTTAAGGGGGGGTGTTAGAGAAAAAGGTTAATTTCATTTCATTTATTAAATTGCATTTTCTCTCTTCTTAAGATTTCACTTTATGCACTTATGCATTCACATTTAATAATTAATTAGTAATTATTAAATGGCTTTTCCCTTTTTGGTTAGCATTTTTTTGGGGTTTCGATCTCCTTCTATAAGTATTGATCTTTTGTAATTATCTCATATCTTTTTCTTGACTTTTCTTTCTCTATGACAAGTTTTTGCATGTAGGTCTTCGAGGGCATTGTGGATTTTTATTGTGTATTGCTCAAGTCCTTAAGAATAAGTTAAAGATATTGAAGGACAAAGAGGGAAATGTATGTAGTGCTTCAATAATATGTTTTATTGATGGAAACTAGTTTCTTGAGGGTATGAGGCATGAGCATATGTATTTTTCTATAATTTTAGAAGACAATAAAGAAAAAGTAGATGAGGTACCTATAAAAGCTATATATTTTTTGGAAGAGTTTCCATATATTATCTCAAACAATGTGCCAGATGGATTATCACCACTATGGAAGATCAGTCACAAGATGGACTTGGTTCTAGGACCCAATTTTCCAAATAAGGTAGTACATAGAATGACACTAGAAAAAAGTGAGGATTTGAATAGACAAGTGCATGAGTTGTTGCAAAATGGGATAATTTGAAATAATCTAACTCCATGTGTTATACCATCAATATCAGGACCAAAGAAGAATGGAGAATGAAGGATGTGTATAGATTCACAGGATAGTAACAAGATCACAATCAAGTACATTTCTATTGTCATGAATGGATGATATTATGGACTATTTTTATAGAGCTATGTATTTCACAAAGTTAGATCTGAAGAGTGGGTACCATTAGATTTGGATCAAAGAAGGAGATGAATGGAAGATTATCTTCAAGATAAGGGAAGGATTGTATGAGTGGTTTTTCATGCCCTTTGAGCTAACCAATGAATTGAGAACTTTCATATAGCTCATGAATGACATACTAAAGGAGGTTCTATGTAAGTTTTTCATTGTTTACCTAGATGATATTATGATCTTTAGTAAGACATTGGAGGATCATTTAATACAAATTCTTAAGGTGTTTGATAAGTTAAGGGAGGAAAAATTGTGTATCAATCTACTGAAGTGTGTTTTTGTGAAGAAAGAGTTGGTGTACTTGGGATTTCTAGTTTTTGCAAAAGATCTCAAAATAGACCCTCAGAAAGTGAAGGTTGTCCTTGAATTTACTACTCCAAGGAGTGTGACTGAGATAAGATATTTTCATGGACTGGTCATGTTTCACAAAAAGTTTATCAAGGGTTTTAGAAATATTTGTGGACCCTTGACTGAACCAATGAGAATGAATAGGAAGAATTTAAGTGCATAGTAAGAGTAGATAAGAACTTTAATATGTTGAAATAGACAGTTTTAGAGCAGCCCATTTTAGAACTTGCATATTTTAATAAGGTTTTTCAAGTATACTATGATGCTAGTGGTACTACAATAGGAGTATTTTTGAGGCAAGAAGGTAGACCTTTTTCTGATTTCAGTGAGAAATTAAATTATGCCAATAGGAAATATTATGTTTATGATCATACATTTCATGCTATAGTTCAAGCATTGAAGAAGTGGAGATACTATCTTCTTCCTAAGGAGTTTTTTTTTGTATATTGATCATTAAGCTTCACAATATTTGAATAGTGAAGGAAAATTGAACCAAAGGTATTTGAAATGGGTTGAGTTTTGTAGAGTTATACATTTGTTTTGAAATACAAAAGTGGGGAGTCTAATAGAGTTATAAATGTTCTTAGTAGAAGGCAACTTTTACTCATAGAGATGCTTTAGATGGTTGGATTCAACAAATGCAAGATTTTATATCCAAAGGATCCTAACTTTTTTGAAGTTTGGAAGGCTTGTATAAAACCTATTACACTTGATAAGATGAAGTGGTTGGATTTCATAATCTAGGATGGAATTTTGTTCAAAGGAAGTCACTTGTCCATTCCAATAAGTTCTATGAGGGATAATCTCCTCAAGGAGAAGCATAGTTGAGGATTAGTTGGACATTTTAGGACATATAAAACTATTTCTCTGGCTGGTGAGATTTACTAGTTGCCACATATGTAGAAAGATGGCAAGAATTTTATGTAGAGTTGTATAGTATATCAAATGGAGAAAGGAGTGAATAAAATTATGGGGTTGTATCAGTTGTTACATGTACCAAAGAATCCATGGGAGGGTCTCAGCATGGATTTCATTCTTGAATTAGCAAGGACTCAATGTGGCCATGATTCTTTATTTTCAGTGATTGATATATTTTCAAACATGACACATTTAATTCCATACAATAATACTAGTGATGTTGTTCATGTGGCAAAGTGTTCTTTTTAAAAAAGTGGTGAGGCTACATGGTCTTCCAAAGAGCATAGTTTTAGATTGGGATACCAATTTTTTTGGTTATTTCTAGCATTCATTGTGGAAGAAATTGAAGACATAATTGAAGTTCACTTCATCACATCATCCAAAAATTGATGGGCAAATATAATTAGTGAATAGGAGTTTGGAAAACTTGCTAAGATCTTTGGTTGGAGATAAGCCAAAAGGTTGGGATCTAATTTTACCATAGGAAGAATTTGTATACAATAATTATGTTAATAGGAGTACTTGAAAAACACCATTCTAGATTATATATGGGAGTAGTCCTCAAAATGATTCTAAATTAAGCAAGTTAGATAAAGAAGAAATAAGTAGTGCTAGAGTGAAAGATTTTGCTAAACATTTGAAGAACATCCATAGGGAGGTGAGGAAGCACATTATTAAGATGAATACATAGTACGAGGCTAAGGAAAATGTGAGGAGGTATAAGGAATTTTAGATTGGAGATGAAGTCATAGTTCCTTTGAGAAAGGAGTGTTTTCTAGTGGCTACATATAATAAGTTGAAAAAGAATATGAGTGGATAGTGAAAGATAGTGAGAATGCATGATTCAAGAAATGCATATGAAGTAGAGTTACCTTCTAAATATAATATTTCACTATTATTTAACACTTTAGATTTGAAATAATATCATGTAGGATGTGATGGAGCTTGAGTAGTTAGTTTGGTTACAAAGGAGATTGAAAAGATTTTGGATAGTCATGTTGGGAAAAGTACAAGAAATGTAACTTATGAAGAGTACTTGGTCAAATGAAAAAGGATTCTAGTAGAAGATTCATCATGTATGGTAAGGGAGGATATTAATCATCTTGATTTTTCTCTAAACACCTAAGACTTGATGAGGTTTGTTCTCAAATTACCCTTGGTGTTAGACACCAGAGAATCCTAGGTATATGAGCAATCTTGCATCACCTAAAAATACTTTCTTTTTGTTTCTTGAATAATAGTTGTTTTAGTGAAGAGTTAGTGCCTATGGAGGATTTATACTTAGTAATTTGGTCACACAAGCTTGAAATGTCCTAACTCTAGAGGTGGATGTTTATCTTGATTATATCATCCTATCACTTAAGGCTCAATGTCATATCATGAGTATTCATGAAGTTATTGTTGATTTTTGGTGTTCCATTTATGTATAAAAACTTTAGACTCAGTGTTGAAGGCCTCAAAGGCCCCCAATGGGCTCTAAAATGGGGTCAAACTAAGCTTGGGTCAGTCAAGCCTTGTACATCAGAACCTAAGGATTTTGAAAAGTGGTTAGCATATCCAATTATAGAAATGGTTCAAAAGTTATGGCCTTTCGAAGATGGACCTACCAAAATTTGCAAAATATGTTTCAAAGGTCTATTGACCAACTCTATATGTTATTCTAGGATTAGTCAGTCACAAGGGTAAGGGTTTTATGTCTAGAAACTACTCATGCAGTGTAAAAATGCCTATAGAAGGAATGCATGTACATTGTTTGGGACAACTTTGGTTGATAGTTCACAACTCTAGGTTGCAATGTATTGTAAGGAGGGAACCCATGTAGGTTTACATATTGTATTTAAAAATTCTATAATTCCATATTTTTGGCAATAATAAGAAGCCCATATTTTGTTCTTTATTAAATTACTATTATTTCTTTATTTATGTTATGTGTCTGTAGTATCAACGTGAGAACCCTTCATCACATGTATAATGCTAGGCAATTAGGGCCTAATTTTGACTTAGATACCTAGATAAATTTCCTATGTATGTTATATCTATCCCCCTCAAAGAAATATTCACTATGATGTAGGATTATCTTGAGTTCTTAGAAATCTTGGATCAAAAGAAACATTGTATGTTTTAGTTTATTATTAGTTTTATAATTTATATTGTTCAAGAGATCAGTTAGATGACTTATCATTTAGTTGAGATACATATTACATAGCTAGGTACTTATTTAGGATGTATTCATGGATCATTTTCTAAGACCTTATTTTATTTGGTCAACTATGACTTGAGTCACACTAGACTTATATTTGATTACTATGATCTTGCTAGTTTTCCAACCTATTTCTTATTTTTGATCTTGTGATAGAAAATCTTGATATGCAATGATTACTGACACATGTTTCTATGTTCTTGGATCATGTGAGGACCTAAATCTCATATCACTAGCTCTTAAACATTTTTTGTAATGAGATCTATATGATTTAGCAACTAACCATTTTGTGGTAATGTGCTTCTTGTTCTTGGGGAATGTAGTTCATTTCTTAGTCAACCTATACCTCACATGGCCTATATGTTGCATTGTAATTTTAATCTCTTATGGAATTATTAATTTAATTGTATCGTAGAGTATATTTAGAGAATTTGAGGTCCTTGACTAAAGATTTCCTAAGAAATCAAGCCTATTTTGTATAGCATGTATAAGCATATCTTGCCAACTTGATGTACTTGAATTTCCAATTGAATAAAAATTGATATGCATTTGTTCTTTCATCTCCCTTTATGTTCATGTTGTGTTTACTCATTCTACTTGCCTTGATATATCTCTTTGAGGTCCCTCCATTTTTTTATTGTAACACTTATATGATTTGATCTTTTTATCCTCTCAAATTAAAAATCATCAATATACTCAATTCTATACCAAAGAACATATCTATGTTGTCTTAACATCTTATTCTTTGACAACTACATAGACCTCGCCTATAAAATAATGATCTCATTTTCTTTGAACACATTCAATAGTTCTATTGCATATTTTTTAGCTATGTTCAAGCATAGTAGAAAATCCTCATATTCTTATGTATTATTTGTAAACTAGAAGTTTAATCAATTGAATAATTACATGTTTTACCATTCAAAGTAATGAACAAAATTCCTAAGGTTTTGATGTGGTTTCATGTTTTTGATTAAGAAAATCAGCAAGAGGGTGTTGGCCCGTGGTACAAACAACTCACACTAGATAGTGCTAAATAGAATTAACAACACCTAATGCCAAATCTAGGATCACCAAGGATCTACAATATAGACTTACCTCTATCAAATACAAAGGTCTAAGAATGAGACACCTTGGGACAATCCCCCATACAAGCTGTGAAACATAACCAAAAATAAGAACCAAGGACTTGGATGAGCCCTTTAAAATTTTCAGCATACATCCAATCACAAGAAGACAAGAACTAAGAAGAAGGAGGTCCTTTCATCACCATAAAAATTGAACAACTAAACAAGGCACCAACCTGCCTATCCTTTCTTCTCTGTTAGAACCATAGATCCATAACCATCTTGGTCCCTTTCTCAAGCCAACACTTTCAAAGATCTTCCAACTCATAGTAGTCCCCTTTCCCACCTCAATAGTGAAAGGGTCCCCCACAATAGAAATAGGGGGAGGGAAGATCAAAACATCAAGGTTAGGAAGATGGAGCCATCAACCTCCCAACCTATCACAAGCAGTAGCCTTGAAAATGTCCCCCTCAATAGGAGTCTCCAACAACTGACACGAAATCTCCACCTCAACAGGAGATAGCTTCACCTCCATAGAAGCCATGCAAGAAGGAGCAGAGACAAAAATCAAAGTCCACCACCTCTGTAACAACATTTTACTCATAATGAGAGGACAATGGAGAGCCTTCCCAACAAGGAACCAAACATCAAGGTTAGGAAGATGGAACCACCAACCCCCCAACCTATCACAAGAAGCAACCTTGAGAATGTCCCCCTCAATAGGAGTCTCCTCCACAACCAACAACTCACACTAGATCTCCACCTTAATAGGAGATAGCTTCACCTCCATAGAAGCCATGCGAGAATGAGCAAAGACACCACCTCTATAATAGCATTTTACTCATAATGAGAGGACAATGTAGAGCCTTCCTAGCAAAGAACCAACCACCCACTAGTGGGGGAACCCAAGCTTGATCAACTAGCATAAAGGCACAAGAACTTAATGCTTGTAACCAGTAGTGCCCAAGACAGACATGCCGCATGAGCCTCCACAACCCAAGATTGCCCCAAAGGTAGCAACCCATCATGACATCCAGCATAAGGAAGGGGTGAGGAACCATCCCAACCCAGTCTTTACTAGCATAAAAGTGAGGAGTACCATGCAGATAGATAAACTCCCCACCAGATCTTGCAAAGACATAGGATCCAAAAGACTTGATCCAAATAATGTTGTTCCAAGGTAAGATGAACCAGGGAGAATGAGAGCCTTGGAACAAGCATTGAAATCCAATACCCCCACGGTTGCCCATGTTACCATCACAACTAGCTATGAATCTGGGGGAAACAACCCTTAAAAGAAACCTGCCCTCAGCAAAGAGTGACACCTTGGAGGAACCCATCAACATTGTCACCAGCAGGAATGGTACCGAAGACCAGACCCCAATCTCTACACATCCTTCTCAAACAATGAAGGCCACAACCAACATGAGTTCCAACCCAATGGAAAAAACTCCCAGCTGAACTGAACCACACAGGAGCAAGATGATGTGTCTGAAAAACCCTTACCTTCAGATCAACAAACAGAGAGCACTGGGGCAACAAGATAGTCAAATCCAATAGGGAAAAGTCTACCAAAAGCTCACAAAAACAAACTCCCTCATAGCCAAGCACAACATCATCCTCATCGTAATCATTATCTTCCCCCTCACCAATCTCAGACACCCTTGCAACACTCTTGCATCTACAAGAAACCTTCAATTTGAAAGCTCCAAACCCGCTCCCTTTCCCACTCATCACTCTCTTCAATGCAATAACACATCCAAATGTTGATGTGGTTTCATGCTATCACTTACATTTTAATTTAATTTAATTTATCAAATTCTTCTTAGTCAAGTGATTTGTGTACTCTTGAGTTGATATATGCATCACCTTTGACTGTCTCTTCTAAGAAATCCATTCTAGTACACTTAAGGTGCTTTCTTATTTATGCTTGTATACTTGTTTTCTCATCACAGTATTTGACATGCATAAGTTTAGAGAATATGTTGTTGTTTATCCTATTCAACTTAGCCATCCATGGAGGTACAAATTACCAAATTGAAGACTTTACTAAGGAAAACCCCTATTTAGAGAAAATAATTATCTTATCTTTTTAGCATTTTTTAAGTTGAAAAATAAGATTTATTAAATTTCAAGGAATAAGGGTTCTCAACATATACATATAATGGTTCTTAGACATTTTTAGTAGAAAATCCTTGGAGCTAGTGAAAAGTACCACTAGTTTCCTTTAGTCAATGGTACCTAGTGCCAGTGTATTTCTTGTTTGGCCTTAAACTTGACTAAAAAATAGTTCAAAAGATCCTAATACCAATTTTGTTTCTCCAAGTTCACTTGGAAACTCACTCAAACTATGCAGTTTAGCTTATAAAGTGAACCATTTTGAGCTATGACTATTGTCATTGTTGTACTTTTATATTAATATTCTAGATTTGTATTTTCCTATAGCTTATTTTTTATATATCAATTACTTTTATCAATATATATTATTTGGTGCATGCTTTAGAATCTAAGTAGCTCACATCAAAAAATATTGAAAAATATTACAAGAAACAAAGAAATAGAACATACTAGGAGTTAGTTCAAGATAACACCCCTCTCTCATTTGTAATCTAATTTTAAATACAAGAGAATTTGATCTCAATCGAATTAGTAGATAGAATTGTCAATCATCTTTCCACGTTAACAAAACATAGTCCAAGCAAGATTCCTACAACCAGAGAAGAATCGTCATTATTTAATTCTAAATTGCTACAGGAAAGGGCCCCATAGCAAGTGGGGCATGACTGCATCAATAGAACATTGTTGTACCGAAAAGTCAAACTCCAACATATTAAGAACTCCTAATTATCACACTTCAACAAACATAAAAATATAAATAAAGACACAAAGCCATGTAAAAAAACCAGTCCCAAAAAGTATTCCCTTCTCCTCTCCCATCAACTATCCAGCATCCTTCTTTTCCTCAAACTTTTTACTTTTATAAATTCCTAGTCTTGACTTCACAGAACTTTCTTAATAAAATATGAAAACTTATTCACCATTCCATTGATTATTCCGCCTCCAATTCCAAAACCAACGAGGCACTAAATTAAAAACCAAGAAAAGCTACTTCTTTTACCTTAATATATCACATACTCTAAAATGACAGCCTGCCCCATCTTGCAGCAATCATCACTATCTGGTCTGGAATCCACAAAACTCCCTCCCCATGAAAACCCTAATGGAATACAATACAATACAAATTTGAAAATGAAATAACATCACAATACAATACAAATTTGAAAATGAAACAGCACCATGATTTGAGACACATGCACTCATAAAAACACGGGAATCTTGTAAAGGATAAGTGTGGAATGGACGGTGAAGTGAAAACAATATGCGCGTCAGACCCCACTGGCTAAAAACGTAGAGTTCTAACATAGCTTGAAGACTACACACGATAAGATTGATCCTGCCTTATTAAACAATTGGACTTTCTTTTGTCTAAAGTGTAGACAACAATAATAATAATAATATGAACCCATGTTCAATTTTTGTACCATTCTTATTGGCTTGTCAGGGATCTCCTCTTTTCATACCATGAACTATAATAAACGATATTTTATGACATGACCCAAAAGAGAAGCAACGTGCCTGATTCTCGTGTGCTTTGCGTGTTTGATTTTTCTTTTGTTTTCTCACAATTCTACTGTCCACTTTCATTCATCTCTATAAATT